>JASDQU010682283.1:28745-44942 GCA_032191745.1 Picea mariana | reverse complement strand
CTCCTCATCACCTCTCTAAGAGGTGGGGGAAATTATAGTCTCCCCTATTTGAAATTGATTTTCCTCAAGCAATTCCAAACCTGGTTCTCTTACCATGTGTTCCTTTTCCCAGGTGGCATCCTCAATGGGTAAATCCTTCCATTTGATCAAGTACTCCTTGATGCTTCGGTTTCTAAGCTTCTTCTCTCGGACTTCTAATACCTCCTTTGGAATCAAAACAAGTTTTCCCTCCTCATCCATGGGGGGTAACACCTCAATAAGCCTGATGTGTTGGCCGAGGGATTTCTTAAGGCAGAAGACATGGAAGACATTGTGTATTTTGCTTCCCTATGGAATATCAAGCTCGTAGGCTACGACCCCTATCTTCCTGCTGACTCTATAGGGCCCAAAGAAATGTGGTTGTAATTTTTCTGCTCTGCTCCTTTTGATGGATGCCTGCCTATATGGTTGGAGCCTTAGGTAGACCAGGTCACCAACCTCGAAAGTATGATCAACTTGGTGTTTGTCTGCTTGGAATTTTTTTTGGTTCTGTGCTTTCTGTAGATGATCCTTCAGCTCCCTAAGAATGTCCTGGATATGTTGTATCCAATCCTGTACCATAGGTGCTTTTCTATCACTGAAAGAAATATCCCCAAAAGATAAAGGGTCGTAACCATACAAGGCCTTGAATGGTGACATGCCTATGGACATGTGTTGGGTAGTGTTGTAGCAGTATTCTCCTAAATGCAACCATCTAGCCCACACTTTTTGTTGTCCTGCCACATAATTTATGAGGTAGCCTTCCACCCACTTGTTGACTATCTCTGTCTATCCATCAGTCTGAGGATGATAGCTAGTGCTAGGGGTCAAGGTCATACCAACCAACTTGAATAATTCTTGCTAGAATGTACTCATGAACCTGCTATCCCTGTCGCTGACAATGGTCTTGGGGAGGCCGCGCAACCTGAAGATCTCCTTAAAGAACAGTTCGGCCACCTATGTGGCACTGAAGTCAATAGCTATGGCGAAGAAATGTGAAAACTTGGTCAACCTGTCCACTACTACAAAAATGCAATCCTTCCCTTATGTCTTGGGCAACATGGTGATGAAATCCATGGATATGCTCTCCCATTTGTGCTTTGGAATGGGTAAGGGTTGTAGTAGTCCTGCTAGATCCATGTGCTCATCTTTGTTCTCCTGACATGTAGTACATTCCTTGACATGATTAATCATGTCCTCCTTGAGGCCCTTCCATGAGAACCATTCTCTCACTTGCATGTACGTCTTGTTGATCCCCTGATGTCTTGCCATTGGTGAGTTATGGTACGCTTGTAATATCTTAGCCTTGAAGGCTGATTCAGGAACCAAAAAGATTCGGTTATTATAGTAGATGAGGTCATTCATAACCTTGAATTAATCATCTTGTACCTTCCCATCCAATAGCTGGCATGCGAACTAATCCTTTGCATATTCCATCACCAGATGGTCTTTCTAGTCAACTGATACCCCGGTCATGGCAAAGATGGATGGCCTTCTGGATAACGCGTCAGCCACCACATTGTTCTTCCCTTTGACAAATTCAATGTCAAAGTCATAGGCCTGTATTCTTCTCACCCATTTCTGTTGCCTGTCATTCAAATCATTCTGCTCCAATAGATATTTGAGACTGTTATGATCTGACTTGACCACAAATCGGGAACCCACCAAGTATTGTCGGAATTTGGCTAGTGCATGCATGATAGCCAACATTTGTTTGTCATAAATGTTGTAGAGTAGCTCAGGGCCCCTGAGTTTTCGACTCTCATAGGCAAGAGGGTGCCTCTTCTGCATCAATACAGCCCCTATTCCTTCCCCGGAGGCATCACACTCCAAGGTAAAAGGAAGGTTGAAATCTGGAAGGGCTAAGAATGGGCACATACTCATCACTTCCTTCATCTTATCCATCATTATTTGAGCCTCCTCGTCCCACTTGAAGGCTCCCTTCTTAGTCAAATCGGTCAAAGGTGCACACAACTACGAAAATCCTTTAACAAACTTCCTGTAATATGTGCACATACCCAAAAATCATCTCAATTCTATGAGTGTCTTAGGAGTAGGCCATTCCATAATGGCTTGTATTTTCTCCTGATGTACTTGTACCCCCATGTGCCCCGGTGATGTGTCCTAAATAGAGGACCTCTTTCATTCCAAACTCGCATTTGGACTCCTTAGCATAAATTGATTGTTCCTCCATGATTGACAAGATCTGATCCACATGCCCGAGATGCTCCTCCCACGTCTTGCTATAGATAAGCAATTCATCAAAAAATACCAATAGGTACTTCCTTAGCTGCTTGTTGAACACATGGTTCATACATGATTAGAACGTAGCAGGGGTGTTGGTTAAGCCAAAGGGCATCACCAAAAACTCATAATGGCCATAATGACATCTAAAAGTTGTTTTTGAGATGTCTTCCTCCCTCATCTTGATTTGATGATAACCAGAACGAAGATCAATCTTAGTAAAGTAGATGGCCCCATGCAATTCGTCCAATAGTTCATAAATCCTTGGTATTGGATACCTGTTTTTGATGGTCTTTTTATTCAAGGCCCTAAAGTCAATGCACATCCTCATAGTGTCATCTTTCTTCTTCACCATCACTACTAAAGAAGCAAAAGGGCTACTGTTGGGCCTGATGTACCCCATGTCCAGAAGTTCCTTGATGGCCTTCTCTATCTCATCTTTGTACTTCTTTGGATGTCTGTATGGTGTGGTGAAAACTGGTTTGGCCCCTTCCTTTAGCTCAATAATGTGCTCAAATCCTCTATCTAGTGGAACCCCTAGAGGAATAGGCCCAAACACCTTGTGGTGTCTGTGAAGGATTTCCTTGATCTCTGGAGTGTAGTGAACCTTTCCCTGTTCATCCATACATGTCACAATCCTGCATTCGGCTGCATATACTATCTCATCCCTCTGGAAGATGGCCTCCATCCTCTTGGCCATGACTACCTTTACAGCATTCCCTGTCATGCCCCGAAGCACTACCTTCCATCCACCCTCCTCTTTGAATGACATTTCCATAGTTTTGTAGTTGGTGGTGATAGGTCCCAATGTGTTGAACCACTTAACTCCTAGGATGATGTTGGTATCCGGAAGGTCCATGACATAGATGTCCTGTATCATCTCGTGCCTACCCAAGGTAAGCTTCATGCCCGGAATATATCTATCACAGGGCATAGTGCTTCCCCCTGCAACCTCCACTTTGAATCCTTCAAATTCTACTGTGGGTATGTGCCTCCTCTTCAGTAATGTTACATCAATGAAGTTGTGGGAGGCCCCTCCATCAATCAAGACTGAAACTCTTTGACCCTGCAAGACCCCCCTCATTCAGAAGGTGTTATACTTGGGAACTCCACTGATAGATGCCAAGGTGGCCATACTATCCTGTCCTATGATCTGTTCCTCCTCTACTACCTCAATGGTGTCTGCCTCCATGTTATGTATCTGGCCAATCTCATCTTCTTCTTCATTTTCTGAAGTGACCTCAATGTAGTGCACCTGACCATGTCCCATGCACTTGTGTGAGGGGTTCCATGGTTCCTTTCATGTGAAGCAGAGTTGCTTCCTCCTCAGCTCTCTCCTAGTGTTGTCATCTATTTTGCCACGGCCCCTGTCAAAACCCTTAGGGTCACGTCCTCCCTGGTTTATTGGAGGCCTTTGATATCTTCCACCATTGTTAAGAGGTGGTATGGGTATGAATTTAGGTTTAGTAGCTAGACCCAAGTCCCTTGTCTTCCAAATGGCCTCATGTAGGTTGGTAGGCTTGAAGGCCTTTACCCAACCCTTCAAGGGTTCCATCAACCCTTCTTTGAAAAGCATCATGAGCCTGGTCGGGGACCTATCTTGCACCATCACTTCCAACCTCTGAAATTCATCAATATATGCCTCAGATATACCTGTTTGCTTGAGTTGGGTGTGAGCTCTTGAAAATGTAACTCAGGATCTCCTTGATCAAATCTATCAATGAGCCTCAGAGTGAATTCTGTATAGGACACAATCTGATTGTGATCGAGTGTGGTGAGTCCATGATACCACCAGTCGTGACCCTTGCCATCCAAGTACATAGTGGCAAACTTGATGGCCTCCATATCTCTCATGGGGTTAAGCTGCAGGTAAGTATCCAGCTTTTGCACCCAAGATTGTGTTGTCATCTTGGTCGTACCATCAAAGTATGGAATCTCTATCTTTCTTGCTCTTCGTTCAAACTCAAAACTACCCCTGTGGTTCGTCCTAGGTTGATTTCTGAACCTGAGTTGGCAATACTAATCTAGGGTCATCTGTCCTTGAACCCTCATATCCAGGCTGTAGTATTCCTTGGTACTCCTCTCTAATTGTTCCACAAAGTATTCAACATGTTTCTATTACCCTTGCTCATCTGTGAATGTGGGGATGTATGGTCTAGGGTTAGCTCTACTACCTGAATTTTGGTCGAGCTGTTCATCTATGAACATGGGCATGTATGGCCTATGATTGACCTGACTACCCATCTGACCATGGGACGTGCCACCTCCCAGACTTCCCTTGGATCCAGGTGCTTTCTCCGGGTTATATCTGATATCCTCATGGATTCCACTGGAACCACCAGCCTCCTTATTCCCATACGTATCAGGTTCCTTCCCCTGATGGTTCACTTGCATCAGAAGGTCAGTTATCTGAGATTGGTTTTGGTTCATCTTCTGCAGGTTCTCATCAACCTTCTTCAAAGTTTCAGAAATTTTAGCCTGTCCCCTTCTGTTGGTTTCCTGGTACTCATCCAAGTGTCGGACCAATGTGCTTTCTCTGTGGTTCAAGGTTTGTTGGAACTTACCAAATTCAGCTACTAAGAAGGCCAAGCCTTGAGGCTCACAATCATCCCCTGACCCTTCCATTTCGGCCTCTGTTTCACTGCTGGGTTTCTTCCTCCTACCCATAAAGATCCCATTGTACCTTTGCATGCGTCGATCCCTCCACAGGTTTGGAGGATCAAAGCTCTGATACCACTGTAATGATCCCAAGCCAAATTTTCGCTTGGAATCACTAACTAACACTGATTTGTTGGTGTGCAGGTGTTTATTGAGTTATTAAGTGCATTCATACAAGATTCATCCAACACATGAAGATCACAATACATTCAAGATATAGAAGCACAAGCAAAGATCTAACCTTTTTATTATGAGCAATATGGAATCAATAAAGTAGATAGACGATCTAGAACAATCCTCAGATGGTTGTATAGACAATAAATATGAGCTGCTACAAAATGCTCTGCCAATACAAAATACACCTCCGAAGGCTGAATGAGAAATGAAGATCAATACAAGAATATCTGACTACCAAACCCTCCAGCTGAAGAATGTCATGCTCCAATAGAAGATTGAAACCCTCAATAAATCGATCCCACTGAAGGAAGGCTCCAAATGAGTCCAAACTCGGAAAGATGATAGATCGGGGTGATGGGATTACCCTCCTGAAATCTCAAGCTGGACGTCCAAGGAAAACTCCTCCAAACTATGAATCTTCTGTTGAAGTTGTGCCCTCCTTGATGGTTGGAACCCTAGGTGATTTGACCATGATGAGAAAATCCTCCAAATGCCATGAAACTCCCCAGGAATGTAGATCGGGCTATAAGAATCCTGTAGGAGAAGTTTCAGACTCAGATTCCCGACGTAGCCTTCTAGATCTGAGATTTACTAAATCATAGGACATCCCCTTTGCCTCCAAGACGTCCCACTCTGAAGATAAATATCTGATGATGATAACTCTCTAGAAAATCCCTCAAAATGACGGGATCACCCCTACAAATAAAACCCAAGTGCCGGAATGGCCACAGGCTTTCCTAATAAGCTGGATCGAACCCTCCTCTAGATGATGGTGCACCCTTGTTGAAAACACAAGAACAGTACAGCCCTGCTACCTTCTGAAGCGCTAGATGGAAATATGTTGAGAGTAGAATGGTGTGGAGGAAACTTTCATCCCTGAGACCAAGCTGTAGAGCAAGGTGAGTGGGTGTTTCACCACTGAGTTGCTCACAAGGGTTTGTACAACAAAACCCCCAAACTAAATGCTCAAGAGAAATAGCAAACAATCTACCAAATCCATAATGAATAATAGGTGCACCCTAGCCTCTTACTTATACTTTTCCTTCTAATTCTTTGTTGAGTTAGGTTAACTCCCAAGGTTAAATTCTATTCTTTTGTTGAGTTATATTTTACTCCTTTTATCCTTTTTCTTTCTCAAGTCAACTTAAAAATATAACTTTAGTCTAGTTGACCTTCCCCTTCAGCGTGAGACTATGACCTAGTCGGGGTGCCTAGGCCACTGAGTCTCCTCATCACCTCTCTAAGAGGTGGGGGAAATTAAAATATATTTGGCAAATTTCATGTGTCCACGTGGAATCCCTTGGTTAGCCCTGACAATGCTCTATTGGCAAGCTGACGTGACACCTGACCTGAAACACTTGGGATCATAGATCATATATGGACCGTCAATCAAGGGGGAACACTTTCTTGAATATGGGTCATTGATTGAAGGTAATCCATCAGAGTGATCAAGGTGTGGCTTCACACATGACTTCGAAGAGGGGTTTCTGAAGGGATTTGGCACAACAAATCTGGACCGTCCATCTAAGGTTCGAGAATCATTGTGGGCCACTGATATTGCCATGGTCAAAAAGAAAAATTTGACTAAGGAAAAGATCAACATGCAGACACTAGCCTGGACACATGGTGGATTTATACTAGCCAAATAGGATGTTGTCATGGCAGGAGAGCAAGACACATGTCACCTAAATTTTTGATTTTTACCTATGCATGTGGCGGGTTCCACATGTCCACGTGGCAACCTCTAGTTGACTTTGACAATGCTCTACTGACAGGATGACATGACACCTTGAGGGGGAAACTTAATATCACATTTCATATCTGGACTATTGATTAGAGGTGCATGGACACATATCTGAACCATTGATTGGGGGTGCTCATTCAGAGTGATCAAGGTTTGGCTTCCAATAGGACTCTGATGAGGGGGCTCTAAATTCGAATCTCAGTCATTAATATATAACTATAAAGGGAGGTCTGAAAATGCATGAGGGTCGTCGATCTAAATTGAAAAAGGACACAGAATCGGCTAAGGCATAAATTCCTCATGCCGATGCCACTAGGACATGTGGAAAATTTTGACTGGCCCATGTTGGTGCCGATGTCGCAGAGGTGCATGATACATGTCACCTGGATTTGAGATTTTTATGTATTCATGTGGAGGGTTCCGCATGTCCACATGGAAGCATCGGATTGGTTTTGAAAGTGCCTCGTATGTTTTGAAATGGTTTTTACAAAAGATTTTTATTTCCTGATAAGAAGCTCTTTGCTTCTCAAGTCTTCTATTATAACACCCGATTTCCCCCAGTTTGTATATATAACTATATTGGCCAAGAGACTATGGAAAACTCAATATGTGTGAATGTTTGATTTGATGGACCTTTGTATAAAAGTTCGATGAATGTAAATTTTGTTATTTACTAGAAAATGGATAAGTGTTGCATGACTGTTGGAAGGGGGGTGTACTAAGAAATACCACAAATGCTATGAAAGAGATGGTGAAGGGGACCATGAATGGTTTCGTTAACCTCCACCAAACCAGTACCTTAATGAATTTAATTTCTTAGGACCAGAACAGTCTTGTGACCTAGGAATGAATTACAGTCAGACTGGTATGTGGGAATACCTCCTCAAGAGTTAATGAGGGGATGGGTCAGAGCACCCATCTGTAAGGCTTTCAGACGTGACCATAGACTGGTAATTCAAGCCACATGCAATATTATCGAGGAAGGCAAGAAAGGAAGGTGTGGTGGGCAGAGGGAGACCTGTGAAGAATGTAGAGATGAGAGGCTAAGATCTTGGGTTCAGGGAAGAACTAAGGAATGAGCGTTATGGTCACAGGGAAATGGCTAGCAGGGTTATGATACAAGATGATAAACGAGGTTGGTCCTCCTTGCTTGGTATTGTGTAAATCGTTGCCAAGATCCTGCGAGAGGAGGAGAGTAACCTCCATCCCTACTGCCGCTGAGCTGGAAGAACGGATTCTATCGCAGAGCATCATGGTCTAGCTTGAGGGTGGCTAGTGGTAAATCCATTAGGAGTGTCTGAGCCTATGGTTGGGTGGAAACACACACCCCTTTTAGCAATCACTTCATGTTATCTGGTTCTAATAAGTATTTTCCTATCTTATGTATTGAACTAGAATAATGGACGAATGCATGGGTTTATGTATGTATGTGTACCTATAAATTGTTTCTGTGTGGAATGGTCATGATGTGTGTATGTATTCATCTTCCTATGAACTTATGCTTTGGATTGGTAGTCTGTATGCCCCAACTTAGCTCTTGAGGCTTCTTGGGACATAAGTCTGTAAGATGACTGAGATAGAGATATCATGTCGATATGAACATGTTCATCTGAAGAGGATACCTCTTTCAGACTCCTTGTTGTGCGATCGGGATTTCAGGCCCAAGTCCCTAACCATTTCATGATCAAGCTCAGGAAGGATAATGAGGTTCAAGCCTTGAAAAGGGAAGGCCCTTTCATCTGGAAGACAAACGGAATAGATCTGTTCGGGAAAACCCATAAGACCAACACCTAGGAACCCTAAGCTAAGCCTAAGGGAGCTAAGTCCTTCTGGGTTTAGAGATTTGGAAGTCTGGGACTTCGGAGTATGACTGACCTTACCATCCTTATACTAGCCGAAGGTAACCAGGAGACTTGGTTTCCCGTAAGGTTGATCAGCGTTAGGAGGTTCCCTAGGTGGTTAGGTGAACCTATCTTGCCAACTAAATTGGGATCCAAAACCCCCAAGGATGGAGCCGCAAAGAACCCAAAACCATAGATCAAGGGATCCTTCGGGTTCTTTCCCAGTCGTTGATATACTGGGGATGCGTGGTGCTAGCCCCTTTAGTTCATAGATTGGGCACTTCGAGAGATGAGAGGAGTTTTCATACATCTTTAGAAAGTTTTCATACATCTTTATCATCTTCTATTTGAACATCGTCTGCATACTCATGAAATCTAACATCTCTATTTGCAAAAACTTCATGAGTAATGGGATCATACATTTTGTAAGCTTTATGGTCAACACAATAACCAATGAAGACACATTTGATCGACTTTGCATCAATTTTCCTTCTATGTTCCTTTGGAATGTGGGAAGATTATTTACTCCCAAAAATTCTCAAATGATTAACAATTGGTTTATAACAATAGGATGCTTCATAAGGAGTTTTATGCTCTAAAACTTTGGTTGGACTTCTATTGTTTAGATACATAGAACTACTTAGCTCTTTATCCTAAAAAAATTAGGAAGACTCTTACCTTTCATCATGCTTCGAGAACATTCATCCAAGGTTCTATTTTTCCTCTTAGCCACTCTATTTTGCAGAGGAGTATGTGAAACTATGCATTGTTTCTAAATCACATTGTTGCTGCAATATTTGATGAAACTATTGATGTGTATTCTCCTCCTTGACATGATCTAAGGATATTGATGTGTTTTCCTATATTTTTTTCAACCATGTTTTAAAACTCTTTGAATTATTCAAACACTTCACTTTTCTTTCTTATGAAATAAACCCATGTAAATCTTTTTCTATCATCAATGAAAATAAGAAGCTAAGAAGCTCCACCAAGTGATATAGATTGCATTGGCCCACACATATCGATATCCACTAATTCAAGAATCACCCTTTTCCTTTTATCTATACTTATAGGAAACTCATTCCTATGATGCTTTCTCAGTGCACAACCATCACATTCAGTATATTCATTCTTAAAAATTGGAAGACCCTCCACCATCTCTTTCTTTTGAAGTAAAACTTGGTCTTTAAAATTTAGACGACCATACCTTAAGTGCCATAGTTCTTGATTTTCTCTCCCTATCTCAAGATGCTATTGTTTGTTTTGAATACTTTGGAGAGTGGTACTCACTGCCTAATCCAAAGCACTAACCCTAGTCTAATGTTGGTGGAAGATTCTAAAAACCGAAATGTTCTATATTGATTTTAATTAGCGTTCATTTTATAGCTATTCTTTAAGTCAGGGATGTATGAGAGTGAAATGGATGATGTTAAGACCCAAGTCCCAAAAATGCATAATAAATGATGAATAATATTTTCGTTCGATGAATAGCTATTTAAGGGAAGGAGGGGATTGCTCTTTTCACTATCAAACACTATTATGCAATATCCTCATACAGTTGTTCTTCAATCAACTCTAATGCAATGCTAAAACTTTTCAGAAAGCCTTTCGAATATGCAAACCAATCACTAATATGTATCTTTGTTGTTTGTATGCAAATGATGATTAATTCAATGCAAAACTTCTACTACTAATTAACCTTTTAGATCAAGGAAATTCAAACAAGCAAAAGAAGATTTCTCACAAACAACACACCCTCTTGCTATGATTAACAAGAAGCAAAAAGAAAACAAAAGATAACAAAGAAAATCAAAAAATCCCACACAAAAGAAATATGCTCAAAAAAATGACCTCAAAGAACCAAATGAGATGATTCATAGATTTCTGATGTTCTTCGCT
The DNA here is from genome assembly GCA_032191745.1 of Picea mariana. Lineage (NCBI taxonomy): Eukaryota > Viridiplantae > Streptophyta > Pinopsida > Pinales > Pinaceae > Picea > Picea mariana. Next base: position 34,361 of record JASDQU010682283.1, on the reverse strand, counting down.
AGAGTTTTCACTTAGTCAGATAAGAGAGAAGAAAGCAGTGGATTGATTCCAAGTTCTCAACAGAAGAAAAACTCAAAATAAGGAAGAAGGTCAAAAAATATGAACAACAAAGTGCTTATTTCTCAGAAAGCAGAGTGTCAAAGGTCAATAGGAAGATGTGATGAAGTACAAAGGAGCTAAGCAAGGGTAAAAGCAGAGATTGGATTTCAGAAAATACAACCCTAGAAGGTTTTTTGCAAAGAAAAAGGTAGCGCTCTGGTGTAAGGGGCACTAGAGCGTTATAACGCTCTGTGCAAAGACAACAGGGAGCGCCAACGCTCTGATAACATAGGCAGGGGAGCGCTGGTGTCTTAAAACCTAGAAAAAAGTCCAAAAATGCCAAAACTCAATCAAACTTTGTCAATCACAATGGATGTGATGGAATAAGGATCCAATCAACATATTCAATCAGATATATGGGATGAACAAGGTCTGAAAAAAGAAATGAAGGGTAAGACAAGGTCTGCGAGGAAAACTAAAACTGAAAGCTTCGATACTCCCCAGTGGAGTCGGCAATTTCTGTTGAAGAGAAATCCCTTTGCGGACAAGTGGATTCTCTCGAGGTCCCTAGACTCCTAAGACCAAGACATAAAAGTGCTTAACGTGGACACTGACATCCTTTTTAGATCTAGATAATCTAATGTGTGAGAAGGAAGGAGAAAAGAAGTACCTTTTTAATGACATTTGTCCCTGCACAGTCCGAGTTGAGCTTCAATCTTAAACTCCTCGATAATCCCTGTAGACAAACAAAGATACAACCGGCTTCCTACTCTACTGGAATTAAGTCAAAATAGATCTATCTACTAGAGACAAGTTCATGTGAGATCAAACACAGACTTGAAAGAAACATGCCAAGCATGTTATATTTATGAGAACAACAATGAAGAATACTTACAACCATAGATGTGAGTGAAACAACATCATCAAGCTCTCCTTGTCCAAACCCTTGCTTAAACAGTCCACACATGGAATGTTGATGTTCCAAATGACATCTCCCTCATGATATCATAAGTTAGATGCTTCACAATACTTTCCATCCCCTTTCACCATGATAAGGCTCCCTTATATAGCCTTGGAGAGGCCCAACCACTTGAGAGATCTTTGGGATAAGTTGAGGATTCTTCTCCTTCAGTTGAGGATCTTCCCTAAGATCATGCCTTGACCATCTATTCGAATCCAACTACTTTCAAGAATTGAGGGATTCTTCCCTGATTTTCCTCAACAAACCCAAAATTTTCTCAAAAAAGGCAACGCTCCCCCAAAAGGGGCACCAGAGCACTATAGCGCTCACAGAGTGTCAGCACTCCCTGTTAGTGTATAGGGGGGCGCTCCTCTCCAAAAATGTCTTTTGAGTGGATTTTCCAGTGGCAAAAGGTTTATAAACTTTGTTAAACTTGTGACCAAAATGCGACACCTGTAGTACTGATAACGACGACACTGGGTCATTGTCGTAATGAGTAATTTTGATGTGTAATAGTGTCGCACTTCTATTCATAGTTTCTCCACTCTTACTTGGTGTACATTGATTGCTTGTTGCGTCAATGCTATCTTGATCTTCAACATCATCTTGTTGATCTTCAATTTCTTATGCTTTTTCACTTTGAATTCCTTCTTTAGAAAGTTTTCATACATCTTTATCATCTTCTTTTTGACCATCATCTACATACTCATGAAATATAACATCTCTAATTGCAAAACCTTTATGAGTAATGGGATCATACATTTTGTAAGATTTATGGTCAACAAAATAACCAATGAAGACGCATTTGATCAACTTTGCATCAAGTTTCCTTCTATGTTCTTTTGGAATGTGGGAAAATTCTTTACTCCCAATAATTCTCAAATGATTAACAATTGGTTTATAACAATAGGATGCTTCATAAGTAGTTTTATGCTCTAAAATTTTGGTTGGACTTCTATTTTTTAGACACATAGAAGTACTTATCTCTTTATCCTAAAAAAAATTAGGAAGACTCTTACCTTTAATCATGCTTCGAGCAAATTCAACCAAGGTTCTATTTTTCCTCTCAGCCACTCTATTCTGTTGAGGAGTATGTGAAACTATGCATTGTTTCTAAATCCCATTGTTGCTACAATATTTGATGAAATCTATTGATGTGTATTCTCCTCCTTGACATGATCTAAGGATATTGATGTGTTTTCCTATCTTTTTTCAACCATGTTTTAAAACTCTTTGAAGTATTCAAACACTTCACTTTTCTTTCTTATGAAATAAACCCATGTAAATCTTGTTCTAGCATCAATGACAATAAGAAACTAAGAAGCTCCGCCAAGTGATATAGTTTGCATTGACCCACACATATTGATATGAATTAATTCAAGAATCATCCTTTTCCTTTTATCTATACTTATAGGAATCACATTCCTATGTGGTTTTCCCAGTGCAAAACCATCACATTCAGTATATTCATTCCTAAAAATTGGAAGACCCTCCACCATCTCTTTCTTTTGAAGTAAAACTTGGTCTTTAAAATTAGACAACCATACCTTAAGTGCCATAGTTCTTGATCCTTAACAATAACATTAATTTTGTAAAGGAATTCCCCTCTGATTATGTATACTATAACTTTGTAGTTATCCTGTAGATCCTTCACAAGACAACTCGACTTCACAAATTCAACTTTTAAGCCTTGATCCATAATTGTTGAAACTGAGATTAATTTGTTCTTAATCCCTAGTACATACATTATATTATTGATTCGTTTCACATGACTACTTGGAAAAGTTACTCATACATTACCATAACCTTTTATTTCATGACATCTATTATCACCTAGATAGATTTTAGCAACAATAGTTTTCTCATGATAAGTTTCAAACCAATCTCTATGATATCTGATATGAATATAAGCACATGAATTTATGAACCATGCATAATAATCCTCTGTTTCTAATGATAAAACTACATTTGAAATAAATAACTTGAGATTGTTGAAATCATCACTTAGTGTTTCTTTCTATCAACAAAATTGCTTGCATGTCTTCTCTTTTGGATTGTTGAAACTTCTTTTTCCTACAATCCTTAGCATAATGTCTTAGCTTACCACAATAGTAAAATGAGTCATTCTTCCTCACACTTGTATCTATGCTTGGCGATGCCCTTCCTTAATGTAATTTTACATTAGACTTTCCTCCAACATTTTTTTCCCATGGGTTTCCTTTGTATGGATTTTGGGCTTTGGCCATCAACACCAAATCTGAACTCTAAAACATGTTGTTAAGATTATTCCTTTGTTGATATTCTTCCAATATGATACTTGTCAAATTGCCAAATGAAGGTGCTTGCTCTCTTGTTGCAAGACTGGTGATAAATATCTGATATTCATCTAACATATCATTCAAGGTAATAGTGTGTTTGATAAATTCTCACCAATATTACATAGTTTATCTTTTAGTTCTTTAATTTTAGATATAAAATTACTAATATTTCCATTTTCTTCCATTTTTATTGATAGAAGATTACTTTTTTAAAACAATATTAAATTTGTATTGGTTGTCTCATACTAACTTTTATGTACTTCCTATGTTTCTTACATTTTACACTCCCATATATGGAGAATAATGTTATCTTTTATAGAAATATTTTACACTAAGAAATATTTTTTCCCCAAAAATTATTCCTCGCAACCATCCAAACTACACCCAATTGACATGGTTGCATTCTACTTTGATAAGAACTTAACATATTAATTCGATTATGACAAAGACTTGCAATCAAATATGAGAAAGATAAACTTTCTGCATACTTACTTTACTTGAGAGCATGCATACATAGAACGAGAAGGGCCCATCCAAAAGACGATGAAGTCAAAGATGAGTGCGTAAGAATCATAATGGCAGTTAGGAACTCATTTTCTCATGCCACTGAGACAAGATTTGTCAGGAAAAGTTAGAATCGAAAAAAAAAAATGAATGAATAACAAAATCAACGCGCAAGTGGAAGATGGATGGATCACCCGATTTGAAAAAATTATAAAAATATATATTAAAAAAGTTAACATAAACATAATTTAAAAAACGTGGAAAAGACTGAATAATAGGCAAGAATAAGCGTGGAAAAGACTGAATAATTAGGTTGCAAAGAATGACGTCAACACGGACGGAATGGGAAAAGACTGAAATAGTCAACGGCGAGGCGGCAGTGGGGAAGAGACTACGATTATTTATTTATTTATTTAAAAAGACGGCGAGGCGGCAGTGGGGGAAGAGACTACGATTATTTATTTATTTATTTATTTAAAGAGACGACGATTATGTTTGAATGGAACAAAATCAACGAATAATAAAACAACGCCGAAGTGGAAGATGGGTGGATGACGAGAGTGGTGACGACAATTTGTCGATTAGCCTTTGTTTGGATTATATGAATTCAAATTTTTGGCTTTTTAATGCTTTGTCCCTTTAATATGCTTTCATATATAGAAATAGCTTTATGTCTTATCTCTACAAGTGATCTCAAAACAATGGTTCTTGAAACCATCTCCAACTCCAACTTCTAAAGAGTGAATTCAAATTATGCATGCATGGATGATATCTTCACCGAATGGGGAGATTGTATAGAGGATTTTGAAGGCTTCGTCAAGCACATCAATAGTTTTTCATGGCACTTCAAATTCATCATTGAGATAGAAATGGACAATCAAATTTAATTTTTGGATGTAATGCTTACTAATAAGATCAACGGAAGATTTAGGTATCAAGTTTATAGGAGGAAGTCACACACAAAGAGATACCTTCATGCATATTATCATCATCATCCATCTCAAAAATCAGGCATCATTCACAGCCTTACCACAAGGGCCACAATAATCTCGTATGCAAAACACCTAAACTATGAACTAGATAACCTTAGTATTGTATTTTGAATGAATGGTTATAGTGATTGGCATATTAGCAAGGGAATCCACAAAGAAATGAACATGGGACACTTACATAGGAAGGTGGATATCCCAAAACTCATATTTTCATACATCAAAGGTACCACAAATCAAATTGGCAAAATACTAAGAAGTAGGAACATCATCATAGTCTTCACTCACGTGAACACCATTATAATCTTGGTAGACTCAGTGAAGGACTCATTAGATCTTAGGAAATTAAAAGTTTCTATAAAATTCCATGTTCCTATGGCAAAGTCTATATTGGTGAAATTGGATAGTGTCTACAAGTGCACTTAAAAGAACATGCAATAGATAATTCTAGAGTTTGAACCTCCAGATCAACTCTCACATGGCACTCTCACAACATTAAATGAAGACCACAGTTATACCCAACAATATAACTATTGCAACAAAGTGGAAGTGCATACTTGGTTAAGCAAGATCAAGTTAGCATTCATGCTGCAAGACATGCACATTCAAACTAAAAGCATCTAGAGCATGGACTGAAAACATATGACAGATTTTGTTAGGAATGATCATTTTAATTCATGAATTGCTCGTTCCACCATACCTGAGTGTGTGGTACACCAAATGACTAGGTCGTTTATGTTGTTGCATTAGTCGTGGAAATTGACTCTAATGCATCTGTTGACATCAAGGGTCTACTATTTGAGCA
>JASDQU010682282.1:2308-36986 GCA_032191745.1 Picea mariana | reverse complement strand
GGTATGTTTCATAGTCCCTTGTTGCAACTCGCCTTCTTTTTCAATACATATGTTATTGCAACATGCCTTTGTTGCAACTCAACCATCTTGTAGCGACCCCTCCATTATATCCACACTTGGTGATGTACAAAAGGTTAAAATATTTTTTGTATGCATTAGGAAATTAAAACATCACAATATAATTAATCGCTTCACAAGTCCACATTATCGTAATTATTAATGACACAAATCAACCCATTAACATAATCATTAGTGACACATAATCAACACATAATCACCAATAGAAACATGATTCAACACATCATGCTCCTGAAGAAAAATAAAAATAATTGATCAACCATGTCACTGACCACTTAATGAACTACCCTCCCAACCTATCATGCATGGTTAGGACCTACATAACACATAAGCAATGCTCAAGCCCATGATTCATCCGATTGATTTTGACCACTTAAGGTCTCAGGGATGGCGACTATTATGAGGCAGAAGGAGGTGTCTAGTTCCCTTAATTTATCAGAAATCATAATTCAAGACTATATTATCAATCATACATCATCATTATTCATGGTGCAAGAGAAATCTAAATACACGATCAATAATACATCAATATTATTCATGGTGCAAGGGATATCTAAATACTCCATCAATCATACATCAATATTATTCATGGCGCAAGAGAAATCTAAATAGTCAATCAATCATACATCAATAGTATTCATGGCGTAACATAAATTGTACAAAAACAATAATTAATTTAATAGACACAGTTACCACCTATGGAACAAAACCAAAATCCTCTAGCTCCCATCCTTCCTCACAAGGTAGACCCACCACTCTCTCTCAAGCTGGGTATCCCAAATCTCACAAGTAAAACCAGTCAAAAATTCTGAAACATAACATTACCCATAATGATTGTGATCCATTTTTCCCTCTAGAACATTTGATTTATAGGAGTTTCCTTAATGACACATCCCCACTTGCACAATTAATTCACTTTTTAATTAGATAAATTATAATTATTCCCCCTTAAACTTGTCACCCTTTCCCCCAAGTTGAACAAGAGATTACACATTTTATTTAATTAAAGTCAATTTCCCTTAATCTTCCTAAAAGTGCTCCTTAATTCACTCTTAGTTGTCTCTTTATTACCCAATTTCCCATTAAATGACTGGTGGCTTACTAAATCTGAGCTGAGTTAAAATAGCAGTCTTCTCCAAGTTAGACTAGTGTTAACTAGACGCTAGATACCACTCTATGTGTACACATATTCTTTCATGCTTTATTCATTTCTTATTTTAATTTTCCAATTTGGTATTTTCTTGCACACATGTGTATTATATTAATTCTTTAGACTTAATTCTTTTTCTTAATTTCTTAAATTGATTTAGCTCATTCCCCTTTTTATTTAATTTATAATTTAGTTTTCATCTTCTTACCAACTTAGACTTAGGCTAATTTTTGGAATAGGCTTAGACAATCATTTGGGGATTTATAGAAATCATTTCAATCCTTAATTGATTAATTAAATTCGGCAATGCTTAAAATTTTTACAAGGTTTAATTATTCACCCAAGGTTATATAGGCCACCTAGATTCATTGACCAAAGTGTTACTTCTGCGACGTGCCCTTAAAGACGCACTTCGTGTTCCAAGGGTGTCACTCGCCTTTGACTGGTTTTGGTAGTTTTCCAACCCTTGGAGTCAACACTCCATTCGGGCAACCTTGTGAGAGACTACGGGCCTCTAAGGTATAAGGACCCTGCCTTATTATGCACCCCTTATAAATATTCATGAGAGATTGTCTCAGTCTACCCTCACGACATCGTGGACCTCTCAAACTAGGTAATCGTTAACCTACAATTCTAGCCATGGAGAGAGTTCTAGTAGGTTTTGACAGGGACATTGCAACACCTCTCCCTCAATATATGGTCTATGTGCATGGCCCCTTTACTCCTTATGTGACTCTGATTAGCAAGCATTCGTCATCCTACATTCATCAACAAAACATTGTTAATGATTCATATACAAAATCATATAATAATGAATCATATGTCATATATGCATAAATGAAATAATCAAACCAATACAATCCACTCCCTAACTCAATCTAGAGTCCAAGGAGGTMCATTGGTTCCCTCATCATCCACAATCCATCAAGTGTCCTGCACACTCAAGGAAACTCGTCAATAACATCTGTCAATATGCATATAACAAATAACATAAAAATCATAATCCATCAAGATCATCATAAGAATCCATAAGATAAAAAAATAACCATGTACTAAAATCGGATCACTTGCACGCACATATCCTCAAAGAATAAGTAAATAACATGTTCTCACAAGAGCAGGATGTTACATACACCCCCTCTTGTTTTAAACTTCATCCCAAAGTTGTATAGTATATAAAATGTAGTAATACAAGTATCTGACAAGATCTATATGTTAATCTATCAAACAAGTAAGGAAACAAATGGCGCATATCATATGTTTCCCCCTAATTAGCCTAGTGTGGACTATAATTGTCCCACTGGAACTTGAACTAATTGATTGTTTGATGTCGTAGTTGTCATATGCGATGGTCCAGAATGCAGATTGGTTCCAGTGTGAGTGCACCCTTGTCCGACACCTACAAAGAACTCATGTCAATCACATGTGTAGGATCACTAACATAATGTCTCAAAACAGATACATGAAAAAAATCGAGCATACGCCTCAAAGAATCAGGAAAGGCTAGTCGATAAGCCATGGGTCCTTTCTTTTTCACAACTTTGAAAAGTCCCACAAACCTAGGATAGATTTAGCACCCCTTCCAAACTTAATCTAACTCTTATGTGGTTTCACCCACAAGAATAATTGGTCACCAACTTCATAATTGCAGTCAACACGATGCATATCAACATAACTCTTCTTCCAATATTGTGCTTCTTTTATCCTTTGTCTTATCATTTTCATTTGTTCTTCCATTTCTTGTATCACTTCTGGTCCTACCAGGAACCTATCCTTAAGTCAATCCCAACTCAATGGCATTCGACATGGTTGCTCGTAAAGAAGCTCAAACGGTGCCATCTTAATGGTACTTTGATATCTATTATTGTATGCAAACTCTACCAATGGTAAGAACTCTTCCCAATGCTTTTTTTGGTCCATCACATACATACACAACATATCTTCCAAAATTTGGTTCATTCTTTCTATATTCCCATTTGTCTCAGGGTGATATGATGTACTAAAGTTCAGTTGTGTCCCCAAGGCCTCTTGGAATCTGGTTCAAAAACGTCCTGTAAACATCGATCCTCTATCAGATATGATCCTTTTTTCGCACACCATGTAACCTCATAATATCACTGATCTAAAATCTAGCTATGTCTGGCACCTGATACTTCGTACGCACAGGGATAAAATGTGCACTCTTCTTCAGAGTGTCAACTACCACCAAAATCGAGTCATGCCTCCTTGTTGTCAATGAAAATCCAACAACAAAGTCAATCAAAGTGACCTCCCATTTTGATTTTGGAATAACATCTGGCTGTAGTAATCATGTCAGATGTCTATGTTCAACCTTCACTTGCTGACATTCTAGACATCTCTCCATGTAGCTAACTATGTCCACCTTCATTCCTTTCTAGAAGAATAAGGGCTTAAGGTCTTCCCTCATCTTCTTGACTCCTGGATGAGCCATGTACACTGCTCTATGGGCTTCTCTTAAGATCAAAATTCTCAATTTGTCATTAGGTGGTATGTAAATCTAGTTATTATACCTCATCAATGAATCGTTGTCCAATGTATAACCTTCAAACCTTGGTAATGTCACGGTGTCTTGTCCGATATTTTCCCTAACCTATTTATTCCAGTCATTGTGGAAATGTATAGTTAGAATATTTTCATGAATATTTGTCTGAAGAAGTATCACCAAAAATATGCATGGTCTCCGACTCAACGCCTCTTCCACTCTGTTCATTGTTCGTTTTATGTAAGAAATTTCAAAATCATATTAGCTAAGCAGTTATTACCAATTCCTTTGTCACCCATTCAAGTCAGTCTACATAAATATGTACTCCAATCCACAATGATCTATTTTTAGTTTGAATTTCCGTCCAATCAGATAGTCTCTCCACAATCTCAAGGAATACACAATGACCAATAACTCCAAATCATGTGTTGTGTATTTCTCCTCGTGCTTTCTTAAATTCTTTGAGATGTAAGCGATGACTCGACCGTCTTGCATAAAGACTCTGCCTAATCCTTCCTTGGATGTGTCTGTGCATACAAAGAATTCCTTGTCCATGTCAGGGAATTTTGGTATCGGTGTTGTCATCAATAGTCCCTTGAGCCTTTGAAATTATTGTGTGCACTTCTCAGTCCATAAAAACTTCCTTTTTTTCTTCTTTAATTTCATGATCACATTTTCTATTTTTGAAAAACATTCGACAAATCGTCGCTAATATCCTGCTAAACCCATAAATTTGTGTACTTCTGGTACATTTGTCGATGCAAGAAATTCGATAATATCCTCTACCTTCATTGGATCCACAGAGATGCCTTCGTAGGAGATAGAATGCCCTATGTAATGAATCCTCGATTGGTAAAAAGAGAATTTCGACAGTTTCTCGTATAATTTGTTTTCTTGTAAACACTATAGTACCAAGCAGAAATGTTCTTCATTTTCTTCCATCATATGAGAATATATTAGTATGTCATCAATGAATACTTGAACAAACTTTTCTAAGTATTCACGAAACACCCCATTCATAAATATCATGAATACTCACTAGGGTTTTGTCAGTCCAAACAGTAAAACAATAAACTCGTAGTGTCTGAACCTCATCTTGAATGCGGTCTTAGGAATATTTTCCTCTTTAATTCGTACCTGGTGATAACCTGATCTCAAGTCGATCTTTGAAAACACCATCATGCCTTTCATTTGATCAAACAAATCGTCTATTCTTGGAAACAGGTACTAGTTCTTGATTGTTGCCTTGTTCAACTGATGATAGTCAATACAGAGTCTCCACGATCCATCCTTCTTTTTTATGAAAATAATAGGTGCACCCAAAGGTGACACACTTGGGCATATAATTCCTAGGTCCAACAACTCCTTCAGTTTCATTTTCAACTACTGTAACTCAGGTTTAGACATATGATAAGGCATTCTTGCTATAAGTTTAGTTCCAAGTATCAAATCGATTATAAACTCCAACTCTCTTTCGGGAGGAAAACCTAGTAACTCTTCTGGGAACACGTCAACAAACTCTTGTACTACCATAAGGTTTTCTAATCCTTTCACCTCACCCTTGTCATTTAGCACTAATTTTGCATATAACTTACATCCTTTGTGCAAGATCTTATGTAGTTGTAGGGAAGAAATGAACCTCAAGAACACTCCCTAGTTTCTTCCCACGATCACTCTTCTCTTCCCCACATCATTGGTCAAACTTAATCATCTCGTCTTACAGTTGAGTATCGCATCATGAAATTCCAACTAGTCCATACCGATCACTATGTTGTAAGATCCTAATATCATGACATATAGGGTGTCCTTCGTTACGAAATATCCCAGGTTAATGATACAATCTGTAACCCTTCCTCCAACCTTCTGTTTGCAACCCAAATCCATTTCTATGTATCTAAACTCATCCTGTTTTACTACCTTTACCTTAATTATTTTCAATGTTGCACTAGAAATAAAGCTCTATGTAGCACTAGGATCTATCAAAATACTAAAAGTTTGATCAATGATGTGGTACTTGAATTTTCAAGCACAGTATACTAGTGCTCGGCTTGGCGGTTATTCACCATTGTGTGAATCGTGTGGGCCTTGCCAAAATATACAACTGTAGTGTGTCCTTTTGATTTGGCCACTCTAGCCTTCTTAACTAGACAATCTTGCTGGTAATGTGACTCTCCACATGTCCAACACTCTGTCTTCGGTCCAGTACTCTTGTTCATTGAAGTAGAAGTTGTTGGCCTACCATCCTAAGCTCTTGGTCTGTTCTACTGAACAAGCCTAAAAACTACTACTATTGCGGGTGTCGTTGTTTCTGATGCAGTGGTCCTCTGTAGGGAGTCCTCTGCTGAGGAGTCGATCATTGAGGTGTTGTGAATGTGGATCCTCTAGACATATCTTGATATGTCGATGTCTGTCTAGTTTGTGTCTAATGTTGTTGAGCACCTAATCTCATCGGTCCAGTTGGTCTCACAGGAGACCTGCCTTGACCTCTAGTGATCATCTCTTTCTCCACTATGAGGGCCTTCTAGACTGTATCGTGCAATGTTTGATTAATTAGGAATCTCAACTTCACATGAATGTTGAGTTTATGTTCGAACACAAACTTGTTGACCTTTATCTTCATGGTGTTTAGATGTGGGGAATACCTAAGAAACTCCATGAATTAGGCCTCATACTTTGGCACTGTATGACCACCCTGTCGTAAGGTATTGAAATCATTGAGATGGTGCTCGATGAATTCCTTTGTTAAATTCCTCTCCCGAAACCACTCCTCGAACACTTCCCATGACACATCTTCGACGTTCAGGTTTAGTTGAGGAAAACAAGTCTTCCACAATAGAAGAACACTTCCCTTCAAATGAAATACCACCATGCGCACTTTCATGTTGGAGGTGTAGTCACAAAGTGAAAAGCACATTGCCAAGTTCTCCAACCATCCCTTAATGGCTGAGTTTCCTGTGGCACCCATGAACTCAGAAAACTTAATCTTCTTAGGTTCTTTATGAATACTACCACTGCCAATTGGAGCATGTTGTGAACCCTCATTGGGTATAGGTTCCTTGGCCTCATCTCTATCTAGTTGGTTAATCAAGGCCTCTGACACCCTCTAAAAGGACCTCATCAAACCAACCACATCCCCCATAACAATATTCTCCTGTCCAATGATGCATTCTTATCCTTTGGGGTTAGACCCCTCTAATGTAGATGCTACGAGAGGTGTCACACCTCCTCCCCTAGCACCACATTGTCTACCTCCATGACGTCCTCTAACCATGATTACCTGCATGTACAATTTCAATTTTAGTTAGTGATAACTTATTAATCAAGTGCTTAATACAGTGGAAGGCGTAATGATCCCAAGTTGCACGATTGAACCCTCTTTGATACCATATGTAGCGACCCCTCGGTTACGTCCACACTTGGTGATGTACAAAAGGTTAAAATATTTTTTTTATGCATTAGGAAATTAAAACATCACAACATAATTAATCTCTTCACAAGCCCACACTATCGTAATTGATAACGACACAAATCAATGCATTAACATAATCATTAGTGACACATGATCAACACATAATCACCAATAGCAACACGATTCAACACATCACACTCTTGAAGAAAAATACAAATAAATGATCAACCATGTCACTGAGCATTTAAAGAACTACCCACCCAACCTATCTTGCATGGCTAGGACCTCCAGGACACATAAGAAACGCTAAAGCCTAGGATTCATCCGATTTATTTTGATGACTTAAGGTATTAGGGATGGAGATTGTTTTGAGGAACAAGGAGGTGTCTAATTCCCTTAATACGTCATAAATCATAATTCCAAACTATATTATCAGTCATACATCATCATTTTTCATGGCACAAGAAAAATATAAATACTCGATCAATCATACATCGATATTATTCATGGCGCAAGAGACATCTAAATACTCAACCAATCATACATCAATAATATTCATGGCGCAAGAGAAATCTAAATACCCAATCAATCATACATCAATATTATTCATGGTACAACATAAATTCTACAAAAACAATCGTTAATTTAATAGACGCAGATACCACCTATGGAATATGACAAGAAATAAATTTTAAAAATAGGAAGAGAAACAACTTGAAAAGTTATAAGTCCCTTAAAGAGGTGTGAATACAAGAAAAGGTTTCAGTAGAAATAATTCTCCTAGACCCCACTTCCAAGAATATAAGTAGACATTGGGCCACCTGTAATGTAAAGGAGGTCGTAAATTCTTCCACTTCACTCAAAACATCCTTCGAATTACATAAATTCCAAGCATGCAAGTACCTTTTTCCATCTATACTAAAGTTTTCTTGAAAAGTGGTAAGATAATTGTTGGCATGTTTACAGGCAGGTGTGCTTGTCATTGATGGCAAGATCAGACTATGCAACGAACGAAAAACAGGGACAATGTAAGCTCAGAAGAGAAAGTTCAGAAGTGTACATAGAGTGCAAGAGTGTGCTTGTTCATTTGATGGCAAACACGCAGGCAAGAAAGCTATGTAGCGCAGGGATAATGGCATGGAACGATCAGAAGAGTAAACTCCATTTCATAGTTTCGGATATCGAGAGATTAAGAAGTCAAGAGTTAAGACTCTTCAACACAGGAGTCCCAGAGTTGCAAAATTCGGATTCCCGAAATATCGAAAGAGGCACATCAACAAGAGTTTTGCAGACTAGGAAGTAACTACATTTTGGAGTCGTGGATACCGAGAGTTGAAGTGTGGAAACACTTCACCACAAGAGTGCCGAAATGCCGAAACGACAAAATGTGAAACTCTGAAATCTAGAAGTAAGCACATAAACAAAGAGTTTCACAGACTGAGAAATAAATCCATTTCGGAGTTTCGAATATTAGTAGTTGGAAGAGTCAAGACTCTTCATCATCAGAAGTCCCAGAATCGAGAAATGCGAAACGCCAAAATCCTGGAAGAAGGAGGACAGTTTCGGATACTGGGAGTTGGAAGAGTCAAGACTCTTCATCATCAGGAGTCCCGTAATCACGAAATGTGAAACGTCGAAACCTTGAAAGAAGGAGGACAGTTTTAGATACCGGGATTTGGAAGATTCAAGACTCTTCATCATCAGGAGTCCCAGAATCGCGAAATGAAAAATGCAGAAATCCTGAAAGCAGGAGGGAAGTTTCAGATATCGGGAGATGGAGGAATCAAGACCCGAGACTCTTCATCATAGGTGGAGTCCCGAAGTTCCGAAACGTGAAATTGCGAAATGTAGTTTTTGAATAAGGTTGTGGTCACAGCCAGTGGTCACATCGTCGAAGAGCTATAGAGAAGATTTCGAAGAGTTAAGCTCCTTTTTTCGGATTTTCGAAGATTGTGATTTGGAGAGTCGAGATGCTTCACAACAAGATTGCCGAAATGCCGAAATACGAACACGTTTTGGCTCAGCCTGTCGTCACAGCCATTGTTCACATCGATAGAAGATGGAAGAAAGAGCTAGAGAAACCAAGCTCCATTTCATGGATCGTGACATGGATTGTCAAGACACTTGATCACACGAATGCTGAATTGTCGAATGTCGAAATTCTGAAATGGTAAAATGTCTATGTAGCCGGTGGTCACCACCTGTGGTCACAAAAGTGGAAGGAGCTAGCATAGCTAGGTTCCATTTCAATGTTTTCACTGTAACTGCTAGAAACCACTGATGGTTTCAGCCAGAGGACTCGAAGAGACTTCTGTTTGAGTGCCAAAGGAGTGGAAGAGTCTCAAGGAATCTTCCAGTGGGATGAAGACTAGTCATAGAGGCGATTGTCAACTCGAAGAGTGTTGAATCCTGTAACTGCAATAGAGAGGTTGAGCTCGACTGTAATAGAGAAGATGAAGAGTCTCAACTACTGGAGGGGCAAAAGGAATCTCAACATAACACCCAGTGATGATAGACGCATGCGCTCAACTACCAGAGAATCTAAAGAGTTGCTATGATGATCAGGCGGAGCACTAGACATGTAGAGAGCATGCAAAAGCATGGGAGATAGCATGCACAAGCGGCATAGAAACTATAAGTAATCAAAACAAAGAAGAGAGAGGTTATTATTTTTTGGAGAGGATTTGAGATGAGTAGAAGGAGGAGATTTCAGCAACTGAAATACAGAGAAGAGGAATGATGCATGGTATGGAGATGGCACACAGAGCATAAAAGTCAGAGGCACAAAAAGCGCAAGGCATGGGTGCAGCAAGACAGTGAGACAATGAAGAAAGGATAAGGTGGCCCTGTAGAGAAAAATAGAAGATCAGAAAGGGAAAGAAGATGTAGACAAAGATACACTTATACAGGAGAGCAGAGAAGCATAACAGAACAATGATAAGCCTGGTAAGCCAATGATCAATATTGTATCACTGTGATAAATTAATATACATAGAAAAATTTAGAAACCAGGGAGGTAGGGAGGTGCTAGGGAGGACTGTTGTCCTCAAAGGTTCAAGTGGGTGCTTGAACACAGGGATTTGTAGCTTCCATCTGGATGCAGCCAGAGAAATCAGGGTGGCAGGGTGGTGCAAGGGAGAACTGTTGTTCTCTATTTTACAGGTTGGTGCCTGTATGATTGGAAGTTGGCACTTCCATCCAGTTAGTGCTGGAACACTTGGGGAGTTGGTGTTTCCTTCTAGTTGGTGCTAGAAAAACCAAGGAGTTGGTGCTAGAGAAAACAGAGAGTTGGTGCTCTCAGCACGTAGCAGCTTGCAAAATAGAGGTTGTAGCCTCATTATGATTTTGTGATCATATGTATGATAATGTAAATAATGTAAATAATACTTATCATATAAAGAAGAAGAGGTTTTTACCCTTTATGGGTTTCCTCGAGAAATATTTGTCTCTGTGTTCTCATATGTGTGACTGATGCTAAATGTGTTATTTCTTATTTCCCTGCATTATTGTGATTGTCATTGAATGCCTTGTAAAGAGTTTAAAAGAAGCATATTTGTTTACGCACGGTAAGAACTGATTCACTGCCCCCACTCTCAGTTGTCCAACAATTGGTATCAGAGCAGGCCCCTTTTATCTAAGGGTAGATCCTAGAGCTTAAACATGTCAAGACATGAAGGAAATTCAACCAATAAGGCCACTATGTTCAATGAAACAAACTTTGCCTTCTGGAAAGTTAGAATGAGAACCTACATAATGGCTTTAGGTGCAGATGTATGGGATGTGGTAGATACTGGTTATGTAAAGCCATTTGTACTAGCTAATAAGGATGACAAGCTAGAATTTAGCTTCAACGCTAAGGCTATAAATGCTATCTTGAGAGGCCTTGCAAAATCAGAATTCGTAAAAGTTATTGACCTAGTAGCTGCCAAAGAAATGTGGGACAAACTCATTAGCAGTTATGAAGGTAATGAGAAGGTAAAGGACGCCAAGATTCAAACCTACAAAATACAGTTTGAATAGTTGAAGATGAAGTAAGATGAAACTGTTGGAAAATACTTTCTAAGAGTAAAAGAAATGGTAAATGCAATGAAAGCACTTGGTTAAAAAATTGAAGAATCTTCTTCAGCTCAAAAAATCTTGAGATCTCTCCCAGATAGGTTCAACCCGAAGGTCTCTGCTATAGAAGAACTTAAAGATCTAAAAACCTTGGAGTTTGATCAACTTCTAGGAACATTGACTGCATATCAAATGAGAATAGATAAAGACAAACCCACCTCCAAAGAAGCATCATTTAAAGCAGACAAGAATGAGGATTCTGAGCCCGATGAAATTGAAGAAAAATTTGTGAAGAGACTGAAGAAGGGATCAGGAAAATACAACGGTAAACTGCCTTTCAAATGTTTCAACTGTGGTAGGATAGGTCATTTTGCAAATAAATGTCCCCACAAAAGAAAGGATCAGCCATGTGATGATGAGGAGAAGCATAACCACATAAATTTACTTAAAGAGAATAACTTTAAGAAGAAAAGTCTTTGCGTAAACAATGATGATGATCCTTCAGATGATGAAGACAATGAATCCTCTATTGAAGATAAACTAAATGACTTCATACTTAGGGACAAAGAGGATTATGATAATAACAACACAGGAAGTGATGTTAATGAAGAAGAAACTGTGGTTGACATGGAAGGAGAACTGATCAGTGCACTGGAAGAGATTGATAGACTAAGAATTAAGAACAGAAAGCAAAGACAATTGTTGATATAGTTCAAGAAATACAGTAAAGAACCTGATGAAGACTTTGTCCTACTAAATGTGGAATTAGAAGAGGCAAAGAAAATCAAAGACATTTTTAAACGACAACTATCAGAAAAGAAGGCAAGATGTGAAGCATTAGAACAAGAAGTAGTGAAAACTAGGAAAGAGATGGAGAAGTTTGAAGCCTTGTATAATCATAATCTGTCCAGTATCAAAGCCTCGGAAGGATTAGCCACCATTCTGAATCAACAAAGGAATCCAAAGCTGAAAATTGGTTTGGATTATGAAGAAGGATCAAGTAGTGCTAACCCAAGAAACGAAGAACCCATCAATTTTGTCAAATGTACAACCAATGACAACAATAAACCTGCAGAAACAAACGAAGACAATTAGCCACCTAGGACGAGTAAAGAAAAAGGTGCCATGAATGAATCTGTAGAACAAATAAATAATGCGCTCCCTGCTGAAAGACGTCATCAGCATGGAAGAAATCAATTTTCTCAAAGAAGACAACCAATTTCCAGGTACAAAGAATTTTTCTATGGATATTGTTTCTACTGTTCTAACTTTGGTCACAAAGCTGTAAAATGTTCCTTAAGACTTAGACATGAGCAATTAAGATTTCAAAGGAATAAATACTTCCCACAACAAAAAATGATATAGCCAAGTAACAAACCTTCACAGATTGCAAATTGCCAAATTAAGTCTATGGACATGCAGCTAAGGAGGTTAAGAAATAATCAACAGTCAATGAGTAGACAACACTATAACAATAATTTTGACCTATTGAACAATGAGATTGAATGCTACATGTGTCATAACTATGGACATAAATCTGTTGACTATCGATTAAGGAACTAAGAACCAGATTTGAATTCCCCTACTGAAAATGTCAAGTTTTGGAAGACGAATGACAGTGACAAGTATGGATTAGTGTTGTCATCTCAAAGAAAAATGAATCCTTGGTATATAGACAGTGGATGCTCTAAACATATGATGGGAGACAAAGGTAAGTTTCTATATATAAGTGAAATAAAATCAAGAAACATAACCTTTGGAAATGATGCTCTAGGTAAAATAAAGGGTAAAGGGATGGTGAGATTAAGTAATGGAAAAGGAAAAGCCCAAGATGTTCTACTTGTATATGGGCTGAAACATAATCTGCTCAGCGTAAGTCAAATGTGTGACAGAGGATGTGAAGTGGTTTTCATGTCCAAGGACTAGAAAATAAAGTTTGTAAACTCAGGGCAAGTGGTGGCCAATGGCATAAGGACATAAAATAATGTATATGTACTGAAGGAAAATAGAGAAGAGTGTCATCTAAGAAAACATGATGAAAGATGGTTACGGCATAGGAGACATGGAAATCTAAAATTTAACCACTTAATCAAACTCAAAAATCTCGAGGCAGTAAAAGATCTTCCGAGAATATCAAAGCCCCAATATTCAATGTGTAAACCCTGCTAAGTAGGAAAGATAAGAAAGACACAGTTCAAGGCCAAGAGATTTACTTGAACAGAGAAACCACTCCAACTAGTTCATATGGATTTATGTGGACCATCAAGACAGGAAGGCATAGGGAAAGAAAACTACTTCATGCTGATTATTGATACTTACTCCAGACTTACGTGGGTTGTTTTTCTCAAGGAAAAAGCTGAAGCATTTGATAAGTTTAAAATATTTAAGGCTTTAACTGAGACTCAAACAGGAAAGAGGTTAAAGGAAGTAAGATCAGACCGAGGAGGAGAGTTTATGTCAATAGACTTCAAGGAATTCTGTGATAAGCATGGGATCAAGAGAGAATACATGATCCCAATAACTCCACAACAAAATGGAGTAGTCTAGAGGCAAAACAGAACAGTGCAGGAAATGGCCAGGTCAATGATGAATGAGAAGAACATTGGTCAAACCTACTGGGTAGAAGCAATACACACAACAGTCCATGTTCTTAACAAAGATCATCTCAGACCACAAAGTGACAATACACCTTATGAACTGTGGTTTGGGAGACCTGGTTCAATTAAACACTTCAAAGTCTTTGGGAGTAAATGCTACATAAAGAATAATGATGAGAACCTTAGCAAATATGATGACAGGGTTGATGAAGGTATCTTACTAGGGTATGTTACAAACAGTAAAGGATATAGATGCTATAATAAGAGGCTGCATAAAATGGTTGACTATATTGATGTATAACTTGATGAAGGAATCCCAGCAAGAGAGGTGTACAATAATGATTCTTCTACAAAAGACACAGCTAAAGCTGAAGATGAATAGGTCCAAGAATAAAAAAATGAAGACTGTGAATCAGATGAAGACATAGATACTCAGACAGACTCAAATCAACAATCAACTTCAAATTCCTCCTCCAGAATCATTCAAAAGAATCATCCTGGAAGTCAGATAATTAGAGAAAAAGACAAAGGTGTACAAACTAGGAGAAAGTTAATCAAAAACACCGAACAATCTCATATAGCTTTCATATACATGCTGGAACCCAAGAATTTTAATGAACCCAACAAAAATGACCACTGGGTTAAAGCAATGAATGATGAACTTGATCATATTGAGAAAAACAATACGTGGGAGATGGTTCATAGACCTGAAGGTAAAAATGTCATTGGCTCCAAATGGATCTTTATGAATAAGTTGAATGAGCAGGGACAAGTTGCCAGGAACAAAGAAAGATTGGTCTGTAAAGGATATGCTCAGATAGAAGGATTGGATTTTGATGAAACATTTGCACCCGTAGCAAGATTAGAAGCTATTAGAATGTTTCTTGCCTATGCTTGTCATAAAAGGTTTAAATTCTATCAAATGGATGTCAAGTCATCTTTTCTAAATGGAGATTTAAGTGAAGAAGTCTATGCAGAACAACCAAAGGGTTTTGAACTATTTGATAACCCTGAATTAGTATGCAAGTTGAAGAAAAATTTATATGGGTTAAAACAAGTCCTTCGAGTCTGGTATCACCGACTGGATACGTATCTCAAAGACAAAGGGTTCAAGAGAGGAACAACTGACAACAATCTGTATATTAAAACAAAGGATAATAATTTGCTCATCGTATTGGTATATGTAGATGACATCATCTTCGGATGTAATAAGGATTCATTGGTACAATGGTTTGCTTCTGCCGTGGAATCTGAGTTTGAAATGTCTATGATAGGTGAACTATGATTTTTTCTTGGTCTGCAAATTACTCAGAGATCTGAAGGGATGTTCATTTCTCAAGAAAAATATCTACGAGAGATGTTGAAAAGGTTTCAAATGGAAGATTCTAAACCTGTGGGCACACCTATGGTTACTGGATGCAAATTAAGTAAGGATGATGACTCACCTGATGTTGATCAAAGTTCATATAGGTCAATGATAGGCAGCCTATTGTACATCACAACATCTCGCCCAGACATAATGTATATTGTTGGAATGGTAAGAAGATATCAGTCTGCACCTAAACATAGTCATTTTCTAGCTGTTAAAAGGATATTCAAGTATTTAAAAGAAACAATGACTTATGGTCTGTGGTATCCCAAAAATCAGAATTTTCAGTTAACTTCTTATTCAGATGCAGATCAGGCAAACTGTATTGATGAGAGAAAAAGCACTAGTGGAGGGGCATTCTTCCTGGGTGACTCATTAGTAGCATGGCTTAGTAAAAATTAAAGTTCCATTTCTTTATCAAATATAGAGGCAGAGTACATTGCTGCTGCTACCTGTTGCACTCAAGTATTATGGATGATTCAAACACTTGCAGACTTGGAGGTAAAATACGCTACACTGATCCCAATTCATTGTGATAACACTAGTGCCATCAATGTGTCCATGAATCCTATATTCCACTCCAAGACCAAGCATATTCCCATAAAATACCATTTTCTGAGAGAGCAAGTCACCAATCAGGTTGTTCAGGTCCATTACATTCCAACCACATAATAAATTTCAGACATCTTTACTAAACCCCTAGCCAAGACACCATTTGAATATATCCGACAGAAGTTGGGTGTCATCCCGTCTCACACCTAAGAGAGTCCATCCTGTTAGGGGGAGTTTTTGTATTTATTGAATATCTGATACCTCCTAAAATTACTGCAACAGCTCAGGGGGAGCATGTTTTCTTTGACATTGATGTCAAAGGGGGAGAAAAGGAGTGGTCCAGACTGGATGCTACAGATGGAGGTCCAAACAGTTTAGTTCACTCATTCAAGGTTTCCATCCATGCCAAAGGGGGAGATTGTTGGCATGTTTACAGGCAGGTGTGCTTGTCATTGATGGCAAGATCAGAGTATGCATCGAAGGAAAAAGAGGGACAACATAAGCTCATAAGAGAAAGTGCAGAAGTGTATGCAGTGTGGAAGAGTGTGCTTGTTCATTTGATGGCAAACAGGCAGCAGCACATGGATAATGGCATGGAACGATCAAAAGAGTAAACTCCAATTCGGAGTTTCAGATACTGGGAGATTGAGAAGTCAAGATTTGAGACTCTTCAACATAGGACTCCCAGAGTTGCGAAATCTGGAATCCTGAAATCCCAAAAGAGGCACATCAACAAGAGTTTTGCAGACCGGGAAATAACTCCATTTTGGAGTCCCAGATGCCGGGAGTTGAAGTGTCAAAACACTTCATCACAGGAGTGCCAAAATGCCAAAAGAGTGAAATGCGAAACATCGAAATCTTGAAATAAGCACATAAACGAAGAGTTTTGTAGACAGGGAAATAACTCCATTTTGGAGTTTCAGATACCAAGAGTTGAAAGAGTCAAGACTCTTCATCATCAGAAGTCCCGGAATTGCGAAATGCGAAATGTCGAAATCCTGGAAGAAGGAGGACCGTTTCGGATACCGGGAGTTGGAAGAGTCAAGACTCTTCATCATCAGGAGTCCTGGAATCGTGAAATGTGAAACTTCAAAATCCTAGAAGAAGGAGGATAGTTTTGGATACCGGGAGTTGGAAGAGTCAAGACTCTTCATCATCAGGACTCCTAGAATCACGAAATGCGAAACATTGAAATCACTAAAGTAGGAGGACAGTTTCAGATATTAGGAGATGGAACAATCAAGACCTGAAACTCTTCATCATAGGAGTCCCGAAGTGTCGAAACGCGAAATTGTGAAATGTAGTTTTTGAATAAGGATGTGGTCACAGCCGGTGGTCACATCGTCAAAGAGCCGTAGAGAAGAGTTCAAAGAATTAAGCTCATTTTTTTGGAGTTTCGGAGATCGCGATTTGGATAGTCGATATTCTTCACAACAGGATTGTCGAAATACCGAAATACGAAACACGTTTTGGCTCAGCTTGTGGTCACAGCCATTGGTCACATCGACGGAAGATGGAAGAAAGAGCTAGAGCAACCAATCTCCATTTCGGGGATCACGACATGGAGTGTCGAGACACTTGATCACACAAATGTCGAATTGTCAAATGCCAAAATTCTAAAATGGTAAAATGTCTATGTAGCTGGTGGTCACCGCTGATGGTCATGAAAGTGGAAGGAGCTAGCATAGCTAGGCTCCATTTCAAGGTTTTCACTGTAACTGCTAGAAACCACTAATGGTTTCGGCCAGAGGACTCGAAGAGATTTCTCTATGATTGCCAGAGGAGTGGAAGAGTCTCAAGGAATCTTTGAGTGGGATAAAGACTGGTCATAGAGGTGATTGATAGCTGGAAGAGCGTTGAAACCTGTCACTGCAACAGAGAGGTTGAGCTCGACTATAATAGAGAAGATGAAGAGTCTCGACTACTAGAGAGGCGAAGGAATCTCGGCATAACACCCAACGATGATAGTCGCATGGGCTCAACTGCTACAGAAGCTGAAGAGTTGCTATGATGATCAGGCAGAGCACTCGACATGGAGAGAGCATGCAAAAGCATGGGAGATAGCATGCACAAGGGGCACAAAAACTATAAGTAAGTAGAACAAAGAAGAGAGCGGTTGTTATTTTTTGGAGAGGATTTGAGATGAGTAGAAGGAGGAGATTGCAGCAGCTAAAATACAGAGAAGAGGAATGGTGCATGGGATGGAGATGGCACACAGAGCATAAAAGTCAGAGGCACAAAAAGTGCAAGGCATGGGTGCAGCAAGACAGTGAGACAATGGAGAAAGGCTGAGGTGGCCCTGCAGAGAAAAACAAAAGATCAGAAAGGGAAAGAAGATGCAGACAGAGAGACACTTATACAGGAGAGCAGAGAAACATAGCAGAACATAGATAAGCCTGGTAAGCCAATGATCAATATTGTATCACTGTGATAAATTAATATACATAACAAACTTTAGAAACCAGGGAGGTAGGGAGGTGCTAGGGAGGACTATTGTCCTAAGAGGTTCAAGTGGGTGCTTGAAAATAGAGAGTTGTAGCTTCCATATAGATGCAGCCAGAGAAATCAGGGTGGCAGGATGGTGCAAAGGAGAACCGTTGTTCTCTGTTTTACAGGTTGGTGCCTATATGATTGGAAGTTGGTGCTTCCATCCAGTTGGTGCTGGAACACTTGGGGAGTTGGTGCTTCCTTCTAGTTGGTGCTAGAGAAACCACGGAGTTGGTGCTTCCTTCTAGTTGGTGTTAGAGAAAACAGAGAGTTGGTGCTCTTAGCAAGTAGCATATTGCAAAATAGAGGTTGCAACCTCATTATGAGTTGGTCCTCAAATGTATGATAATGTAAAGAATGTAAATAATACTTATCATATAAAGAAGAAGAGGTTTTTACCCTCTATGGGTTTCCTCAGGAAATATCTGTCTCTGTGTATCTCATATGTGTGACTGATGTTGAATGTGTTGTTGCTTATTTCCCTGCATTATTGTGATTGTCATTGAGTGCCTTGTAAAGAGTTTAAAAGAAGCATAATTGTTTAAGCACGGTAACAACTGATTCACCCCCCCCGTCCCCCCCCCCTGCTCAGTTGTCCAACAATAATAAATTAATTCATTTATGTGCTATGCCAAAAAATTTTGCACTCTATCATTTCAAGAACAACCATTCGGGGTAAGCACATAAAGTTGAAGAACAAATATTAGGTTATAGTAATGATATTCAAAAGGACCTTCCCCTCACTGAATTAAGTGTAGGTCAAATATTCCCATTACTCATTTCCATATATTAGATTATCTACACCCTAGGTCATACACCTCACATCGTGAATTAGGTAGTTGAGTCCAAAATACAAGTTATTAATGGTTATTGGGTGGGGAAGATTTACTTGTAGTAATATTAAAACAATTAAATGTTCCATATTCAAGCCAGTGGAAAAGGAAAACATTACCAAGAAATTATATTTATAACAATTCAAGCTTAAAACCCTTGTGTGCCATTTCCATTGGAAATGATAACCTTAAATTATAAATATAACCTTAAATTTTCAAGAAATTATAAATATCCTCACCCTCGTCATATCTATTTACAAGACTAGGAAGCTTACTTATAGTAGTAGTAATTCAATATTTGATTTGTTTCTCTTATTAGCTTCTTCAAACATTATATGCTAAAGTCTAAAAGTTTTTGATTCCCAAAAACTTTGTGAATAAATTTTCTAAGTGTTACTTCTCTAAGCTAGAAAACTATAAAGTTCAAACGTAAATAAGAAGGGATGAGATATCCAAGGGCCTTCTCGAGTATCCAACATAAAACTAAGAAGGGATGGAAATCCTTCCACAACATACGCTCGGGGTAGAGTAGAAATATGCTCAAAGACGTTCTTCCTTGAGGGTGGGGTTTAACAACCACTTAAACAGAGGTTGCCCAAGTGTAGGCAACGAACAGATGAGGGTAGAAGATCTTATATCTTCACTTAAACTCCAAGAAAGGAATTTGGATGGTTAATCCGCAGACAACCACTAATCGACCACAATCATCGTTCAACACTACGCTAGCATTCAACCACTAAGGGAAATCTGAGACTACGCTAGCATTCAATAGTAAGGATAGAGTCCAACAGTGAATCGCCTTCTAAGGGATTCAAGGCAGCGATCCCATCTTCCCTAACAAGGGCTGGAAATTTAGGTTTAACGCCAAGGGATAGGGAAACATGCTACCAACGCCCAATGGGCCCAATCTAAAGGTAAAGAAGAGGGGAGATCATGCAAAACAACAATAAAAACGTGGGGCATAACCCGACTCTTCCAAAACGTAAAGGTTATCCAAAACTTATGTGGATGGCGTAAGAATTCCTTGCCAAGGTTATCGAGTGTCTTGATGCTGGTGATGAGGATGAAATCTTATAAGACCAAAAGAATCAAGACCAACATTTAGAAAAATATTCTACCCAATTACCATTTCGACCGACAAAGCAAGTTAAAATCTTAACACTAAAATTCCACAATGCTTGTAAACAACGTTTTAAACTTCAGAGTTTTACTCAAATTGTAATCACATGGGTTTTTTATTTCTTCAGGATCTTTCCCAAGAACCACACAACAATACCACATTATTCTAAACATACCATATAGGAAATATTACACTGCGACAACCCATTCTACGAATATTAATTTTGAGTTTAACGTTTGATATGTCATTCAATGGCTGCAACAAGTAAAATAAAAATGGATATGAAATAAGGAGAGCTAACATGAAATGTCCAATGCTTATTTAGAAGTTTGGATGGCATTCCACTCCTAAAATTTCTTTATTGTACAAAATCCGTCAAGGAATTGCCCAATCCATTTCAGAAATGAATTACAGTGTACGATAATATTCTAGGGAACTAATATATGTAAAATTAACTTAATAAAGTTACAAAACCCAATAAAAATATGGCATTCAAAGCCAACAAAGCTGACGGTGTTCCTCACCAATGGTGCTCCCTCCAACCTCCCGCTTGCTAATCCTTGATACTTCACCGGTACCTCCTAGCCAACACTAGGGGTAATCTTCTTCCCCCTTAGTCAACACTATGGGCATACAAAACTAAAAACGTCTAGCTCCCAACCCACCTCACAAGGTAGAGACACCACTCTCTCTCAAGCTGGCTATCCCAACTCTCACCAGTAAAGCTAATAAAAATTTTTGTAGCATAACTTTACCCATAACCAGTGTGATCTCTTTTTCCCTCTAAACCATTTGCTATATAGGAGTTTCCTTAATGACACTATTGGAGTTACTTCACACACACCTAGGATTTATTTTTCCTAAGGTTATAAGGTTTTTCCTATCTTTATTAGTCATTATTAAGTCTCCTAAAGTTTAGGAGAGAATATTCCACTTGGAGAATATTCTCTTCAGTTAGACTAGTTGAGTTGAGTCTAGATGTTGCATTGGTTTTTTCACCATGAAACATTGGGATCATCAACATGCTAATGTCCATTAGCCTTGGTGTCATCACCAGATTGGCGTATTACCCTTGATTCCTTGATCTACTCCTTACTACACACTATTTCAATCAGTTAATTGAAGATTGGTTGACTACTTATCTCAGCTAGGTGGCAGTTCACTCCTATAACTGCCTGAGAGATTAGACTAGGTGGAAGTTCACTCTTGTAACTATTGGTGTGTGTCCAGATCACTCTAGACCACCACTATAGTGCATTGGTTCTCCTCCATTGTGCATTGATTGAGTTATACAAAGTATATCATGTGTAAGTTATTCATTATTCATTACGGTTAATGAGAATTCTTCCATTCTTTGTCTCTTGCTTCTTCTTTCTCAATTTATCTCTGCAAATGTGTGTGGTATTTTCTAGTTAGATCTATTATGTGCAGTTTCAACAAATGTACATGGTATCAGAGCTGACAGATTGCAAATAAAAACCTACACAAAATTGTTTGTAGGTACAAAAGATTGAAGAGAGCAGAAAGATGGATTTCCCAAAAGAATTCATTCTTACACCTTATAATTAATTTGCATGGAAGGAGAAAATTTTCATACATCTATGAACTAGAGGATTGTACAGGTTAACCTTGAATACAGACAAAGAACTGACATCATCCAGAGAAAAATCCAAGTATCTAAATCGAATGGATGAAGCATTAGGAATGATTTGCAGTATTATTTCTCCTGATCTCCTTTTTCACATATCTTCCTGTAAAACCCCCAATGAATCCTGAACCACCATGGAAAGGATGTTTAGAAAATAGGATGAGATGAGGGGACACATGTTGGAGGTGTAATTTATCACATTGGATCCAAAAACCTTCGAAAATATCCAATATTTATTTACAAAATTCAAGGATTTATTGTCACAACTCAAAGCTTCTGCGGTTGATAAATATAAGGAGGAGAAACAAATGGTTCTATTCATTCTCTCCAAACTTGGTCCTAAAATATCTGTGTTCGTATCAACATTCCATTTATTCAAATTCTCCTCTTGAGCCACCTGGAAGATGCCTTCTCTTGAGGACTTTATTCAATCCCTGACACAAGAGCAAACCAATCTCATGAACATGGGAAAAATCAAAGGCCCAAAGGTGCATGCACTTACTGTGCAATATGGAAGCCATCAATACCATAAATCTAAATATAAATACAAAGGGAAATCTCACGCACATCCGAATAAGGAAGGGTAGTCAAAACCCTTCACTGATGCCTCTAGATCCAAAGGTGGAAAGGTAAGAAAAGGGGAGAAATGCACGTATTTCCATAAAGGATTCCATACAAAATCACCATGCATGAAGAAAAAAATATATATAATGACTCAAATACTTCAGAAAAAGAACCTTGGAGATCGCATCCCTGAGGGTGCCAAGAAGTAGAAGCCAGAATATCAGAATCCCAAGAAAGACAATTCTAGCGATGCCTTGATTTCCATCAACTCCTCTGTCGATGCTTGAATCATAGATTCAGGAGAATCACATCACATGGATGCTAAAAATGCATTTTATTTTTCATTAGATGCATGCAAAGGTCCTCCTATACTGATGGGGGACAACTCTCCAGTCAAGGTCACTAGCAAAGGAAGGATTGAACTCACCAATAAAAGCTTTGAGAATGTGTTGCATGTTCCCAAAATTTTCGTCAATCTTCTCTCCATGCACTGGAAATAAATTCTATATTCACACCAATTCTAGCAAATTCTAGCACTGGAAATAAATTCATACTCACACCAAATATAGTGGACGTATATGACATGCAAACCAATTCCAAGGTTTCTATCGGTGAGGTAAATCATCAATATAGATTGTATACTTTTTCTGAATTTATTGAACAAGATTTTTCTTTACTGCTTACCCATGCTTATGAAGGTAGTAGGATATGACACGAACGGTTCAAACATTTGAATTTCATATATATGAAACAACTTATCAAGAAAATTTTGGTTGATGGTCTACAAGACATCCATTTCTCCAAAGGAGTCTGTGAGGGATGTGTTCTTGGAAAACACCCTCAAGAGAAATTTGACAAAGGAAAGACTCGGGAAGCTTCCTCTCCTTTAGATATGATCCATATTGACCTCATGGGTCCTTTTTCGTATCCATCTATCATCAAATTGAGTTTTTTTCTCATTTTTGATGATGATTTCTCATGTTTCAGATGGATTTACTTTCTCATGCAAAAATATGAAGCCTTTCAACACCTCAAAGATTTCAAAGCCCTGGTTGAGGCATAGTCAAGAAATAAAATCAAAGTCCTTCGAACTGATAACAAGGGAGAGTATGTAAATCATGAGATTAAAAATATTTGTCATGAGGAAAGGATTCAGTTGCAACACATAGTTCCCTATACTCCGCAACAAAATGAAGTTACAGAGCAAAAAAACGTATCTCTAAAAGAGATGGCATCTTGCATGCTACATGCAAAGTCACCACCACTAAGACTATGGGCCGAAGGACTTAATTGTGCAAAAAGCATCCAAAACAGATCTCCCCATAGATTTGTGAAGGATAAGACCCCCTACGAGGCTTGGAGCATCATCAAACCAAAAGTGACCCACTTTCATATTTTCGGTTCATATGCATGGGCCCGAATTCCATCAGAAAAGAGGAAGGCACTTGATCCATAGAGAACTGACTGTATTTTTGTTGGATACCTCGATAGTGTGAAGGGATACAAACTTATTGATCTTTCCTCAGACTAGCTCATCATTGAGTGACGTGTCCAATTCGAGTAAAGTGTCTCACATATACCTCAACAACCACATGCAAACACCTTCATTCTTTCACCTATTTGAGACGATGAGCGTGCAACATGCTAACTCTTCTTTATACAAGAGTTCTGATTCAATGGAATCAGATGATCCAGATACATAGTCAGTACAGTCAGATGCAGATTCATAGCATTCATATGCATATGCAAAGCCAGAGCAGAGGCCCAAGTGGACACATACTACTCTTCAAGATGCAAGGGATGTTGTTGGTGATCCAGCCGATACTAGGAGGACTCAATCTGATTTCGAGGAGGCTCCTATTGCACTCACTAGCACTGAACCATTTCCCTCTAGGAATATTTTCTTGGTTCATTCTTCAAATCCACAGTGTTATGGAGATCCTACTAGAAATCCCTCTTGGGAATCCGCCATGCAGGAGGAGTACAACTCCCTCCTCGAGAACCAGACTTGGGATCTGGTTCCCCTTCATTCTGGAAGGAAACTTGTCAGATGCAAATGGGTCTATAGGAACAAAAGCGTAACAGATGGATAGATTAGCATATACATAGCCATGCTTGTTTCCAAATGATTTCAATAGTTTCATGGCATTGACTATGATGAGACCTTCGCTCGAGTAGCAAAGATGGATTACGTACGTTTGGCACTTGCCATTGCGGTGACCAAGGGATGGGAACTCCATCAAATGGATGTGAAGAATGCATTTCTTCACGGTGATATCTTTGAGGATATATATATGGAGAAACCCCAAGGATTTATGCATGATTCATCTTTGGTCTATTGACTAAATAAATATCTTTATGGCCTCAAGAAGGCTCCGAGGGCATGGTATTCCAATATGGACTCTTATCTTCTGTCACAAAACTTTGTAGGTTGTAAATCAGACTTGAATGTCTACATTCTCAAGACGACTGATTCACTTATACTCTTAGTTCTATATGTTGATGATATGTTTATCACCAATTGCTCGACTTCAACGATTTTTGTAGTCAAGAGGATTCTACATGACAGGTTTTTGATGACAGACATGGGTCCTCTACACTTCTTCCTTTGACTCCAGATTAGTTAGGATGCATCAGGCATCAAACTATCTCAGGCCAAGTATGGACGATATATCCTTGAGAGATTTCACATGACAGACTGCAAGTCTTCTCCGACTCCATTCCTATCAGGAGCCAAACTTGAGGATGGAGGGGACGCTCCACTAGTTGATACAACATTGTACAAACATCTAGTGGGAGCTTATTGTATCTCACACACTCTAGACTAGACCTCTCCTATTATTGTTGGGAAAAACACCCTACGGACTAGAAAACTAGGGTCAGACTTGCATGCAGATTTTGACCGAATAGAAACTACTTTTTTACCTACAACCGAAGATTTAAACCCCTTTTTCACAGTAAATGCATGGAAAAGGACCACCAACCTTATTACTGGTGTTCGATGTAGATCCTCCATTGCTCTTTGATTACTTGCTTGCGCTGCTCCTTCCACAGATGACCTGCACTCAAGAAAAACAACAACTATGCATGCATGCTACTTCTATACTCAAGGGTTAGAAATCCAGCATAAATTAATCAAACCATAGACAAAACATGCATTGGGACGGGAAAAGTATTCTTTTTATTACTGAAAGTGAATCAACCTACAAAAACGATGAGACCGACCACTACTCCTTGAACCTGATCTTGGACTCCTCTTCTTTTGTCCTTCAACTGCTTTGCGTTAAATCTCCTTTGGCATGAGGAAACGCTAAAGGGTTGGGACAATGGATTACGTAAATGGGCAGAGTTTCTTCGCTATATTTTTTCCTCTTCCAAATGGTACCCCTACCCCTTCTTTTATAGGCTAGAAGGAGCTAGGGTTTTGGACAAATTCTCGGCCATGCATGGCCGAGAGTTTCAGTTAACTGACTCATAGCTTTTTGTTCTATCGGCAACTTTCCTTTTTTCGTGCTTTGTTAGGTACACGCAGGCTGTTGTGAGTCAGCGTGCATGCACACGCGTGTAGTAATGGGTTAGGGCATGTGGGCCTTGACACAAGAGGATTTTCAAAGAGTTGTTCAACAGATTTTTGGCAAAGAAAGGATATGAGTTGGCCTGATGCCAGGTAAGCATGTGTGGTGCAATTTAGGGTTATAACATCTATGCATTTGGCACAGTTTCCAGGTTCATTCAGAAGCCACATGAGCTACATTGGAAGGCTGCAAAGCATATTATTCGATACGTACAAGGAACCATCACCTTTGGGATTCATTATGCAGCAGAATCTACATTATATCTCATTGGGTTTACTGAGTCTGACAAGGTTGGCGATAGCACTAATCGCAAGTCCACATCTAGTTACTCACTCAGTCTTGGCTATGAGTCTATCTGTTGGTCGAGCAAGAAGTAAGATATTATTTCTATTTCTTCATCCAACGAAGAGTATAGAGGGGTAGTTAACATAACCATTCAGGCTACGTGGCTACATATTTTTTTGACTGAGTTGGGCATTTAGTTTCATCGGTCGATCATCATCTTGTGTGACAACCACAACACTCTGAAGTTCTATAGAGATCCAGTTCATACAAATTAGATAAAGAACATCTAGATCCACATACAATACATATAGGACTTAGTACATGAGGGGATCATCGACCTACAGTTTTTTCCTTCAGCAGAACAGATGACATACATCTTCACCAAGACCTTCAGTGAGCAGAAGTTCCACTCTCTGCAAAGTCATCTTGGAGTGAAGGACATCGTTTCCTAGGAACTGTTAGTTCTTATTTTTACATACATTGTACCTTGAGGGAGGGGGGTTTCCCATGAGGTTTTCCCTCTTTCCTCACTTTATTTCAGTGTATATTTTGTATTTGGGTACCTAAGATAACCTCGTTGTCAGGACCCGTTCTTTATTTTCAGCATAGTGATATTCAGGGGGGTGTTGGAGTTACTTCACACACACCTAATATTTATTTTTCTTAAGGTCCTTGTTGAACAACTGAGAGGGGGGGGGGGTGAATCAATTGTTACCGTGCTTAAACAATTATGCTTCTTTTAAAATCTTTACAAGGCACTCAATGATGACCACAATAATGCAAGGAAATAAACAATGGCACATTCAGCATTAGTCACATATATGAGAAACACAGAGATAGATATTTCCCAAGGAAACGCATACAAGGTAAAAACCTCTTCTTCTTTATATTATAAGTATTATTTACATTCTTTACATTATCATACATATGAGCACCAACTCATTGTGAGGCTACAACCTCTATTTTGCAAGATGCAACTTGCTGAGAGCACCAACTCTCTGTTTTTCTCTAGCACCCACTAGAAGGAACCACCAACTCCCTAGTTTCTCTAGCACCAATTAGAAGGAAGCACCAACTCCCTATGTTTAAGCACACACTTGAACCTCTGAGGACACCAGTCCTCCCTAGCACCTCCCAACCACCCTGAATTATAATTTCTTTGTTACTAAAACTTATTACAGTGATATAAAGTTATTCAATGTCTTACCAGCCTTGTCACTATTCTGTTACACTGCTCTGCCTTGTCTGCATCAGTGTCTTCTGCACACCCCTTTCACTTTTTGTTCTTCTGCCTTTCATGCTCTATCCACCATATCCCTTTAATGCACCATCCATCAACTGTGCATTTCTGCTCCTGCACTCTGCCTCCTTGCACACCCCTGAATCCTCCTACACAGTGACAACCCCTTTCTCTTCATTGTTCTTCACTCTTATAGTATTTGTGGTCTTTGTGCATGCAATATTCACAATGCCTTTGCATGCTCACTCCACGCCAAATTCCTCCACATCTCGAGTGCTCCGACTCATCATCATCGCGACTCTTCAACTTCTTCGGCAATTTTTCCCACGCGTTTAGCATCACTGGGTGTTCTATCTAGATTTCTCAGCTTCTATGGAAGTTGAGGATCTTTGTCTTCTCTGTCTTCGACGAGCTTATCCTTTCTATTTTCAGCTATAGACTTCAATTCTCATCCATATGTCAATCCCTCTAAGAGTTGTCTTCCTTCACTGGATGAAGCTTGGAGACTCTTCATCTCCTCTGGCGATCACACAGAGTCTCTTTGAATCTTCTGGTAGACACCATGAATGCTTTCTGGTAGTTTCATTGTGTCATGCATCAGTAGCCCTTTGATCATGCTCATGTTCACCTCCATTGTTGGATTAACTCTGATGGGTTCTTGCATTATTTACCTGTTTCGCACTTTCACAATTCGGAGATTCTGTGATGAGACATCTAGAGTCTCCATGTCACGAGTTCCGAAGATCCGAAATAGAGATTTTCTATGCTGGCTCCTTCCTTTGTATGACCATGGCTATGACTAAGTGCTTATGCATAAAGTTCTTTTCGTGAATTTGCATTTCATGAATCTGGAGATGAGGCATCTCGACTCACCAAGTCACGATCCCCGAAACCCCGAAATGGAGCTTATCTGAATTGACTCCTTCCCTTCTTGTAACCACCGACGGTGACCATAGGCTATGCAAAAAGGCGCTTCAAAATTCATTGAGTCTGAGCGATGGTTGAAATCTCCAAAGATCCGACGATCCAGATCTTATCACGATCTCGCATCTCGCGAGTTTCCACACCATGCTCCGTTGACTCCAAGTTAGTGACTTGTCCTATGATTTGACGGTCCAGATCTGATCTTGATTCAATGGCTTAGATCATATCGCAATTTTGCATATCACGATTCTGAAGATGTGGCATCTCGACTCTCCAAGACGTGATCTGTGAAACTCCAAAATGAAGTTGGATCGACGGTCCAAATCATGCCTTGATCTGACGGTTGTGATTAAATGGCGATTTCACATATCACAATTCTGGAGATGAGGCATCTCGACTCTCCAAGTCACGATCCACGAAACTCTGAAATGAAGTTGAGTTGATGGTCCAGATCACACCTTGATATGATGGCTGCGATTAAATCGCGATTTCGCATATCGCGATTCCTTCGATGAGGTTCTTGTCAGTCCAAGTTGCGATAGGAGAAACTCTGAAATAGATCTTAGATCAATAGTCCAGATCTCATCGTGAATTCTCATCTAGCGATTCCTTCAATGGAGGTTCTTGTCACTCCAAGTCGTGATAGGAGAAACTCTAAAATGGAGCTTAGATCAACGGTCCACATCTTTTGGTTTATTGACGGTCAGGATCTTTTCGTGATTTCGCAATTCTTCATTATGTCTGCATTGGGATTTTGAGATTTCGTGAACTCAATTCACCTTGCACTTTTAAAGATCGTGTATATTCTCTTGGATCCTACGATGGCCGATCCTCCTGCTTGGATCTAATGCCAGAGATCTATCCTCCATATTTGCGCGCTCTTCTTGTCTACATTGAGATTTGACAGTCATCGAGAATTCTGAATTGTTGATCCAACGATCACTGTTGCTGCTGATCATGCTGATCTTTGCCATCGCTATTCTTGCCAACAATCCTCTGCACTATCTCTTATGAGCTTATTCGATTCTTCTCTGCAGCGTCTTCTCAAAATGCCATCATCTGAATGCCCATCTATTACATACCTTCTGTACTCATGCCATCTTCATTGTTGTACTTGCCATCAATGACAAGAATTCGATGTCTGTTAAATATTTGCCAACAGTCCTAAGGTTTTTTCTATGTTTATTAGTCATTATTCAGTCTCCTAAAGTTTATGGGAGAATATTCCACTTGGAGAATATTCTCTTCATTTGACACTTCAGTTTGACAAGTTGAGTTGAGTCGAGATGCTACATTGGTTTTGTCACCATGAAACAATGGGATCATCGCCATGATAATGAACATTAGCCTTGGTTTCATCACCAGGTTGGTGCATTACCATTGATTCCTTGATCTACTCCTCACTACTGTCTGTTTTATTCAGTTATCTGAAGACTGGTTGACTAGTTGACTTCGGTATGTGGCAGTTCACTGCCGTAACTACCTGAGAAGCTACACTAGGTGGAAGTTCACTCCCGTAACTACTAGTGTGTGTCAAGATCACTCTATACCACCACTATGGTGCATTGGTTCTCCTCCAGTGCACATTTATTGAGTTATACATAGTATATCATGTGTAAATTATTCATTATTCATTACAATTAATGAGAATTGTTCCGTTTCTCTCTAAGGGACCAGATACAGAGGGAATCTCTTTTGGGAAACACTTCGCATCCCTAGAGAGACTTTTCTTGGCACTCTTGGGGTTTTCTAGAATCGATATTTATTTATTATCAGAGTTGGGTAAACTTCCTGAAGGAGGGCTCACTAGGGGTTTGATATCTCGTGATTTGTGGTCATTTTTTTCAACTATAGATAGTGAAACTCTTCAAATGAGTTATACATCCTCATCTCTACAGGTTTACAACTATTTCTGGGGGTTTGGAGGCCAAATCTAGTGAGGTCGAATTTCTAAGGGAGTTTCCATCTAGGGAGGGGCACAACTCAGCCAAAATATTCATGTAGTGAGCAGAAGGGACAAAGATTGATCTTGTATATCTTTGCATGTAGCTACTGGAGGTTCATGATAGTTCATATCTCTCTCTTTATTGTATCTTGNCAAGATCACTCTATACCACCACTATGGTGCATTGGTTCTCCTCCAGTGCACATTTATTGAGTTATACATAGTATATCATGTGTAAATTATTCATTATTCATTACAATTAATGAGAATTGTTCCGTTTCGCTCTAAGGGACCAGATACAGAGGGAATCTCTTTTGGGAAACACTTCGCATCCCTAGAGAGACTTTTCTTGGCACTCTTGGGGTTTTCTAGAATCGATATTTATTTATTATCAGAGTTGGGTAAACTTCCTGAAGGAGGGCTCACTATGGGTTTGATATCTCGTGATTTGTGGTCATTTTTTTCAACTATAGATAGTGAAACTCTTCAAATGAGTTATACATCCTCATCTCTACAGGTTTACAACTATTTCTGGGGGTTTGGAGGCCAAATCTAGTGAGGTTGAATTTCTAAGGGAGTTTCCATCTAGGGAGGGGCACAACTCAGCCAAAATATTCATGTAGTGAGCAGAAGGGACAAAGATTGATCTTGTATATCTTTGCATGTAGCTACTGGAGGTTCATGATAGTTCATATCTCTCTCTTTATTGTATCTTGGAGGAGCCATCAACCATACCTTCCATTCTTTTATATTTGTTCCAAATGTTCTCTTTTCATGTACTGAGGTCAACTTATATATTAAATAAAATGCATATATGAGTTTGTGGCTATTCTATTGTTGTTTCTATATGACCTATTTTTGTTTAAGTTCAAATCTATCATTGGAAACCACTTGTGAAAACCTCTCAACCAGAAACAATGAAAATTGAAAAATTACAAATAGATCCACTTGGGGATCTTACAGAGGCACATGTGGCACAC
The DNA here is from genome assembly GCA_032191745.1 of Picea mariana. Taxonomy (NCBI): domain Eukaryota; kingdom Viridiplantae; phylum Streptophyta; class Pinopsida; order Pinales; family Pinaceae; genus Picea; species Picea mariana. The sequence continues at coordinate 5,671 of JASDQU010682282.1, read as the reverse complement.
ATGAATCAAGAATTATAATTACTCTAAGATAATTTTGTATTCATCAATTTTTCCAAATGTGGGTTCTTTTAATACTTCTAAGGTGGAATATGTGGGTGGAATTGTTAATTAAGACAATGTTTGAGTTGGCCAAGAAAAGAAAAACTAGGCACACCAAAAGATAGTAAAAGTATTTTGTGGTTTGCTTGTTTCTTTACTTACGACATAATATTTGTGTAGATCTATCATAGAATTTCCACCCTATTAGAATTCATTCTCAAAATTAGTGTTCTTGTCTCATACAGATTTATGAGGGAATGAAATGAAAAATAAAAATATGATAGAAATGAAGAGATATATTAATACTCATTTTCTATAAATGTACGAAATATAGAGGAACTGTAAAAAAATACATAGTGAAATGAACTTGCTATAATGGTGGAAGATTATCTCTGAGAAGAGATGTGATAGCTATGCGCATTTGCAAGAGATGATTACAACGAGGCCAAAATTTCCTTTTAACATAAAGCATCAAACAAAAAACCCTAAAAATCCAAGACTTTAACCCCAAAAGATGAAACATCAAAAGGTTTGTGGGCGTTGATGTGGTTAGTTGATACGTCAACTTCCCCGTGGTATTACTTTTTCACACAATCTCTATTTGGGGTACATGATAGCTTGTGGGAAAGAAATATTCAAGGATTACAATTTTTGGCTAGGCCAGGGTATGACATTGGCAACCCTTCACCCTGCAAATGTCCAAAACACATCATTTAAGGACTCAAAACAACCCCAAAAGTTTGGGACCCAAAAAAATCATAGAAAAACTGCTAAGAAGATAGAGAACCATTAAGTCAGTGGAAGAGGTGGGTGGCCATCGAGATCCACCTGGATCATTTTCAATAATGATGAAGTTGAATAGGTATTTTGGGACTTAAAAGAACTGATGTATACTACCCTAGTCTTATCCATGCTAAACTTGACTAAGACTTTCATCTCGAAATGCAAGGCCTCAAAAAAGGTATTAGGGAAATGTTGGTATAAGAGAGACACTCATTGGATTTCAACAGTAAAAAATTGTCTAATAGAATCTTGAGAATGTCTAGACATGAGAAATAAATGATGGATATCCTTAATGTATTGGATACAAGGTTCCCTTACCTATCTAGAAGGCATTTTTAGATCAAGACAAACCATAGGATCTTGAGGCACTTTATGGAGCTATGCTTTTCTTCAACTAAGTAGCACAAGTGGGTCACTAAGATGATAGGCTTTAATTATAAGATCGTCTGCAAGAAGGGCACACAAAATGTGGTGGACAGTACCTTGTTGTGGAAATATGAGGGGGAAGCAACATTATTTTCCTTATCCTTACTAGTGCCATATTGGATTTTTGAGGTTGACCAAGAATGGATGGTTAATTCCAAAGTCATTCAACTCATATAACAATTGCATGAGGCCCCACCCCCCCCTATAGAATATACTTTGCAACACGACACCTTAAGGTAGTATTCTCATTCCTCACATCCACAACCTTTTCAATATACCAATGAAATTGGGTTTTTGTAAGCTTTGGATGGTAAGAATTATTGTTCCTATTTTTAAAAGCAACATTAAAAATAATCTCTAAAATCATTGGACCATCATGATTAGTCTTATTATGGCTAAGTGTTATGCTATAATTTTAGAAAAGAAGATTAGCATGCAGCTAAAAAACCATGATAAGAGAGAGAATAAAGCCTAAATGGTAGGTTGTTTATGAAGTTGTAACATGACTTTAGATCACTTACTTACACTTAGGATTATAGTATAAGAGTGTCAAATCGTATTGACCTCAAACAAGATTCTACATTTGCAATTCCTTCAAATAACATTTGGAAGAGACTAGAAAATACAAATCTCTCCTCTAAGTTTAGAGTTACAATGATAAGGGTACATGAGAGAATGATAAGGTTATATGAGAAACTTGTTTCCAACTTAGAAGCAATGAGTGTTTTTCAAAAGAAAATTAATTTTAATATAGAGGTCAAGCATGGATTTCCTTTCTCCCCTGCTCCTTTTGGTATTTATATAGAGAAGTTAGAAGCTTTCGTAGAAAAACTACAGTGTGTCGAAACATGTCTTGCAAGTCTAGTTACCATACTCCTCTTATATGATAATGACACTATACTTTTAATAAGGAACCCTTTTGACATACCAAAATGGCTTCATATTCTCAACACCTTTTGCATTGGCTCTAGGATGACTACTATCATAGAAAAACAAAAATAATGATCATCTAATCTAGAAATGCCACTTACCCCATATTACCATGGAATGAGAGAATTTGTCACATTTGTGATAGTAAGTCATCAAAACTATGGTAATCTTGGAACGCTTATCTCAACTCTTTTTGAGTATATAAATACAATTTTAAAGAAATTAAATAATCTCTTACATTCTTAAGGTGGGATAAACCAATTGGTGTGAACTAAAGTTAATCATTATCATCATCATCTTTTCATTATATTTTCAGCAATGATTACAAAGTTTCAATTTTCTTATTTTTTATTTTTATTATATTTTCACCAATAATTGCAAAATTTCAAATTTTTTATTTTTTATTTTCAATATATTTTCACCTATGATTGCAAAATTTCAATTTTTTATATTTTTTATTTAAAACTAATTTATATTTTATTCCATTTCTGAACCATGGTTGTAGAATTTTTACGCCGATAGGCGTCCCCCCTATGAGAATTGATGGATTAATCAACCTTTTAATCATAAATTTTAATCTTATGGTCAGTAATGAAAGATGCTGGCATATTCTTCGTCGTCGTTCCAAATCAATGAATAAGATTTAATTTCATAACTTCCTTGCATTTATAAATGCTTACGTTTTCCTTGTTTACTTTTTCACATTTACCTAAATATGATTAAAAATTTACACAGTAGCCACCAGATTGACACGTTATATGATTAACAATTGATTTTGATTATGGCAGTCTTGGAATGTCGGGCTCCATTTAAGTACAATGACAAGTGTCCACTGTGTTAAACGCTGATGCGTTGTAGAAAGCTGGCGGGTCGCTTCTTCTACCCACGACTCCGTGCGCCTCATGAACAGCCTCATCGTGGTAGTTGGACGCATCAATATACCAGTCGGGAACAGCCACCATGTTTTTTTTGATATCAAGCATTACCATCTCATGCGTTTCGGTTAACGTAGTGATAGTCGGTACGCATACCGCAGGGATCCTGCCGGGATTTCAATCGTGGGACCTTCTGAGAATTATAATGACGAAACGGGTGGGGAATTGAGAAAGGATGAAGGGAATGATATTATTGGCGAGTCTGAGAGTATTTCGATTTCCGTGTTGGATGAGAAGAACCATAGCATGG
>JASDQU010682281.1:49391-63095 GCA_032191745.1 Picea mariana | reverse complement strand
TAGGCGATTTGTATTCCCACGCATGCACTGTTATTTGTCATAATATTGAGTTGTTGGTCTTATATGCTATTGCATGCATCATTTTATGATTGTAAAACCTTTGTTATGCTACATGCAACTATAATAACCTACATGCAACCATAATAATTGACATGCAAACACTTTAAACAAAAGATCATCTTCATCGACCACTAAAACGCATCCAGAAACCCCCAGTGTATCAGATCTGCACGCTGGAACAGTAAGACAGTAGCAAATATCTTGATCAGCCGGATCAGGGATATTTCAATTGATTAGAGCAGATTTGGTTTATGGTTTTAATTTCTCAGAGCCATTTTCCCAATGAAGGGAGCTCTTGTAAGTTCTGATGTTATTTGATGAAGAACCGATTTGGAAGAGCAGAAAAATTATTGTGTATTGTGTGATTGCTTTTCTCATTTGTTTCTGCTGCATGCAAGAGTTAATTATTTTAGAAAAGTATTTAGATCTGATCTGTTTACTTAGTTAGCTTATCTAATGAAATTAACATGGTATCAAAGCTCTTGCTTCTGAGAGAAGCAGATCTACTGTATTCAATGCAAATCTCGAGGCAACACTTATTTCGAGGCAACACGTTCTTCGAGGCAGTTACATTTATTGCAACAAGTACAGATTTGTATAGATCTGTACGAACAACCTCAGTGATTGGCAACACACAAATTGAGGCAAAGTTGCGGTTCAGGTTTGCAGATTTGGTTTGTGGTTTTAATTTATGAGCGCCATTTTCAATGAAGGGAGAAATTGTAAGTTTTGATGTTATTTGATGAAGAACTGATTTGGAAGAGTAAAAAAATTATTGTGTATTGTGTGATTTCTTTTCTCATTTTTTTCCACTGCATGCAAAAGTTAATTATTTCAACAAAATATTTAGATCTGATCTGTTTACTTAGTTAGCTGATCTAGAGAAATTAACATGGTATTAGAGCTCTTTCTCTGAGAGAAAAGCAGATCTATTGGATTCAGTGCAGATCTCTTTAGTAGGTTAAAGGACAGAGCAAATCTATTGTATTCAGTGCAAATCAACCATGTTAGTAACCAGTGTGAAGTTTGAGGATTGATAAGATAGGGCTTCAAATTTCTTCTCTTGGAAAGCAAGAATCTTAGTGATCTTGAAGAAACAAGATTTGTGGGAAGTCATGACCAACCCTCCTCTAGATCTAGCGCAAACCTCAGGGGGTACGCCAACAGTGGTAGACCCAGTAGTGTAGGCAACATGGTATCTTTGAATCCATCAAGGATCATTTGATCTCAAAGACCAGATCTAAGGACATCCTTGACGCTCTTGTGTCACTCTTTCAAAGTGACAATACGAGTCGATAGATGATTCTTAAAACCAAAATCAGAGAATGTAGAATGTCCACCTCAGAAAATGTAACCATCTACCTTATGAGGATCACATAGATCCGTGACCAGCTTGCAGCTGTAGGAGAAACAATACTTGATGCAAAATTAGTGAATGTTGCTCTAAATGGTTTTTCCAAGGCTTGGGAACCATTCATCATGGGAATCTGTGCCAGAGAGAAACTCCCCAAGTGGGAGAAAATTTGGGATGATTGCATTCAGGAGGAGACTCGTAAAGAGTCCAGATCTGGCAAGCAAGGAGGAGGTGCAACAGATGAAAACTTGTCCTTGGTTAGCAAAACAGGAGCCGACATCAGATAATGGAGGGTAAAACATCAAAGGAAGCATTCACAGGAAATAGACCTGAGATAGGACATCTTAGGATTTTTGGTTGTGCAGTCTACATTCACATTCCTATGGAGAAGAGAACAAAGTTGCAGCCCTCAGTGGAGAGGGGCTTTTTGGTGGGGTACAGTGAGGATTCGAAGGCCTACCGATTGTTCTTTCCAGATCAACTCAAGACAATGGTGAGCTGAGATGTCAAGTTTGAGGAGAACTTGGCATCTAGGAAATTTCAGGACCCACCAAAAATTACAGAGGGGCCATAGGAAGTGGGCCCAAAAGATGCGTCGAGAGCAAAGAATTCTAGTGCAAGGAGCCAAACTCTAGTGGAGGTGGAGGAGCAGTCATCCCCTTGGAATCCAGTCAGGAGGCCAAGGTGGTTTAAGAAGACCTTGTGGGATGCTCAGGAGTATGTTGAGCCTCCCAAGTCCACATTCAAGGAGAGCATACCTCCGTGGAAATTTCCACAGTATACGACTTTGATGACCAACCTTATAGACTCGGAGCCCTCCAACTTTGAGGAAGTAGCCAGCTAGCAGGCATGGAGAGATGCCATGGTGGAGGAGCACAACTCCATCACGAGGAATGATGTCTAGGAGATTGTGCCGAGACCATAAGGGAAGTCAGTTTTGACTTCCAAGTGGCTTTACAAGGTAAAACATGCAACAAATGGTAGTGTGGAGAAGTACAAACCAGATTTGTGGCTCGTGGGTTTTCTCAGAGAGAGGGTTTAAACTATGAGGAGACTTTTGCTCCTATAGCCAGATACTCCTCTCTACTTGAGCAATTATCTCTATAGCTTCTAAGATGGGATGGAGCATCCATCAGATGGATCTGAAGACTGTCTTCCTCAACGACATCATTGAGGAAGAGGTCTACATTGAGCAACCATAGGGTTTTGAGGTCCATGATAGAGAGACACATGTATGCAGGATTAAGAAATCCCTGCATGGAGTCAAACAGGCACTCAGGGCTTGATACTCCAGGATCGACAATTATCTACAAGGGATGGGCTTCACCAAGAGTGAGGCAGATCCCAACCTATACTTCTTGTTGGTTGGATTTTAGATCCTCATCTTGGTGTTGTATTTGGATGATCTCATTCTGACAGGTGTTGAGAGTCTGATTGCAGGTTGCAAGTTAAATCTAGTGTCATAATTTGAGATGAAGGACATCGGGCCGATGCATTATTTTCTGGGACTTGAGGTTTGGTAGCGATCAGGCGAGATCTTCCTCAGACAGGGGAAGTACACTTTAGATATGTTGAAGAGATTCAAGATGTAGGATAACATATTGATGGCCACTCCGATGGTCATCAACCTGTAGAAGATTGATTCTTCAGTTTTAGAGGTTGCAAACTCCAGATAGTACAAGTAATCGATTGGCTCGTTGATGTATCTTGTCAACACTCTACCAGATATTTGTTTTGTTGTTAACACCTTGAGCGAGTTCATGGTGGAGCCGAGGGAGGTTCACTGGGTGGTAGCAAAGCACGTGCTCAGATACTTGCAGGGCACAATAGGATATGGATTGTAGTACCTTGGTGGAGATGGTGTGAGATTGCAGGGGTTCTCTGATTCAGATTGGGTAGACAGTGATACAGATCGGAAGAGCACTTTTGGGTGCTGCTACAATTTGGGTTCAATAGTCATTTCATGGCTTAGCAGGAAGCAAAATTTAGTAGCATTGAGTTCAAAAGAGGCAGAGTAATTGGTGACCAATCTAGCTAGTTGTGAAGCCCTCTCGCTTCACAAGCTACTCACATGATTGTTTGGTCAAGATCTTGAGTCGACAATGATCCACTGTGATAACCAGAGTTGCATCAAACTCCTGGAGAATCCATTGTTTCACGACAGGTCAAAGCACATCGAGATTAGGTACCACTTCATCATAGACAGGGTGCAGTTCAACTCCAATATATTCCAATAAAGGAACAATTGGTAGACATTTTCACCAAGCCCTTGGTAAAGGGCAAGTATGTCTTTTTCAAAGACAAGCTTGGAGTGGTGGAGAATACCTTCCTCACTAAGAGGGAGTGTTAGTATTTGTAACTCGGACAAGTATTTCCATAAGGGTGTCTGTCTACTTGCAGAAATCGTCATTAAATGTATCCTCTACTTTTCCTAGAATTCACTTTATTAATTTATTAATAAAGTGAATTTCTTTTTATAAAGCAACTTTTAATTAATAAAGTGACTAAGTTAAAGTGACTTGATGATTTAATTAAAAGAGAGCCATTGATCTCACGATCTAATCTTGACTATTGAGATTAGGTAAATCACTCAAGACAAATGACAGAGAGGGTAAAGGAAAATACAAGGATTTTTTCATTTCACAAGTCACATGAGGTGAAGAGGAAAATCAGATTTGATTTTTCAGCTTAGCGATAAAAGAAAACCAACAACATGCTTCCCAAGGCAGGTAGCACGTCTTTTGAGGCAACACGGTTTTTGAGGTAGCACATCTTTTGAGGCAACGTGTATTTTGAGGTAGAATGTCTTTCGAGGCAACTGCATTTATTGCAGCAGGTACATATTCGTATAGATCTGTACATACAACATCAATGATTAGCAACAAACAAATTGAGGCAACGTTGTGGTTCAGGTTTGCAGATTTGGTTTGTGGTTTTAATTTATCAGAGCCATTTTCCCAATGAAGGGAGCTCTTGTAAGTTCTGATGTTATTTGATGTAGAACTGATTTGGAAGAGTAGAAAAATTATTGTGTACTGTGTGATTTCTTTTCTCATTTTTTTCTGCTGCATGGAATAATTAATTATTTCAGCGAAGTATTTAGATATGATCTGTTCACTTACTTAGCTGATCTAGAGAAATTAATACTTATGATAAGCCTTATCCTTGGAATGGCTTAGTACATCTGGCTTCCTTGAGTGACTCCAATTTTCATCAATAGTCTTGGCTTTGATCTTGGCAGCGACGAGAGTTGTAGGGTTGGCACTATGGAGGAAGAAACTGAAATTTCCTTGAAAGGCATTAAGGTAGTACATCAAGATTGTGTCTGCAGTCAGTTGATGAGTTTGAGGGATATCCTGCACAATCTTGTCAAATTCATCAATGGTTTCATTTTCATTTCTCTTAGTGTTATTCAAAGCACTTAAAAGAAACAAAACATCTTCCTTTTCCAACCATTTGTTGAAGAAAACCTTTTGGCACGATTACAAAGAATTTATACAATTATCAGATAATGATAAAAACCACTTCCTAGCATCATTTTTCAATGATAGTGCAAATAATTTGAATAAAACATCCAAATGACAAATTCCCACATCGGTGATATGATCCATGAATGCATCCAATGCTCTCTTGCACCAATAGCGTTATCACGGTGGAATGCTGGGAACTTTTTTCATAGAAGATGGCATATCACGAGGATAACTTGCAATGTTAGAAAAATCAAATGGTTTGAAAGTATCTGTCAACTACACAACAACCATTTGAGTTAGAGGACTTGAATCAAGAAATAATTTTCTTATATCATATAAAGTTTCAAATCGTACATGATTATTTACTTCCCTTGCTTGAAGCCTATGCTTCCTTCTATGATGAACAAGCTCGGGTTCAAGAACTTTCTGTAAAGTACCTTTTTGTTGTGTTTGGATTCGGTGGAGTCGCTAGATGAGAAAATCAAGTTAGCAATAACAATATTCTCATCAAGATAGAATACAATGAACATACCCAACTTGGTGGGATGATGTCGTCAAAAGCCATAAATAAACCCAGAAGGTCATCCCCGACAATGACACCAAACAATGTTACCGCCCAAACTAGCAACCTTTGTGAGTATGCTATTGGGGATAAGCATAACATGGGAAATGCACCATTATCACCTTAGTATAATCTCCCCTTCACTTGAGGTCAGATCCTTGAAGCCACGGGGGGTATCCCAATCCCGAGAAACAACCCGTATAGTACAAGTCACTTCCAACTCCACACCTCAATATATGTTAGATAGACCAGTGCCTTAGTGGAAAAATGTTGTAAGGATATTCAACCAAAAGTCAGGGCAATACCTACTAGAATATAAAGAGAGTTAGGAGCTAATTATAAAAGTGCTGAGATCTGAAATAAATATGCTACAATAGAAGTATAAATCGACACAAAGAAATCACTCTTTAGATGAAGAGAAAATGTACCTTCACCCGCTCAAGAGTGAGATCTAATTCCACAAATCAAGTGTGAATGATATACCGTAGTTGTACCTTGATTGAATGTTGTAAAATGGATTAACTTGCTGCTGTCGACCAATTCCAGAACCTGGTATATGATAAAAAATGCAAAAAATGCAGATTTTGGGTGAGGAAAACACCCCATGAGTGCTTAAAAGCACTTAGAATGATGAACCTTGGGTACTTTAGGTAGGGAAATGAATAAACTATGCAAAAACAGCCTAATAGTGATTAAATGCAAGTACAAATCAATAATAACCGTGAGATTAACTCAAACCTGCAAAAATAGATGGTGAATCCCCCTAGGGTTTCACCAAAAATCTCCAAAATGAAATATAACAGCAATGAACTCCTTAGGAGCTGAATTCACTGTTAGAATATGTTAGATGTGCTTTACAAAGAATCCACAAGTCAAATATAAGCTAGAGTAGGGTTAGAAAACACCTTTTTGGGTTAAACGCTAGCTTGAGGGTTTCACAAATTCTGACTTTTACTGTTGTAATTTAATTTTCRGCGTTAGTAAACATCTTAAATCAACCACAAAACATTAGATACAACCTTGAAGAACAATAAAAATTGGGTAGACTTGCCTTCTTAGGGTTATAAATTAGCAATGAAGCATAAACCCGCATATGAAAATGTCTAGAAAATGAAAGTAAACYGTTAACTTTGCAGTATACAATGAAACACATAATTTTGACGGTTCATTTTTTATATTTTTTGTATTTTATATTTTACATGACATAAAAGTAAAATAATTGAATTTTTAAGGTTTTTGTGGTTGGTTGTTGGGAGTGAATCCCAAAGCCTTGTCTCCACTGAGGGCTTATGGGGTCAAGAAGCATGCCCCTCTAAGAATCGATAATCCATGTTTATGGATTAGAATGAGACCAGGGCGACAGGGCTAGTAGTCTTTTGTCTAGTAAAGACAAACCATGAAAACCAAGGCCTTATAAGAAGGGTTTCCCCAAGGGAATAGCCTTCACCAACAAGATCAACAAAAGACCTGAAAAGAATATTAAAACCCTTGCCAAGGAGTATAGAACTAATCAAGACTAGAGATAATCACTTTACCAAATCGTTTTAGGGATACAAACTCTAGATATCCTCCCTCCAAGTAGATGATAACTCCTCAATGGATCGATCTTGCTAGTTTATGTAGAATCTTGAATCATTTCACAATAGCCTTTAAAAATACCAAGAAGAATAACCAAGAAAGGTAGAGCTCCAAGAATTGACACTAAGAAAACTAATTCTCTCCAACAATTCACAAGAATTTGGAATGAGAGGAGTTCCTTTATTTATAAATGAGGCTCACAACTCCTTCCCATTCTTTATTCCCTAAAATAAGCCTAAGGAGATAAAATAAAAGTGACTTTCCATCCACATAATTTAGAGACCAAGTCAAATGACAATTAAATTATGCTTTACATGCTAGAAACCCTCATAAAATGGGACAACCTCCACAAAATGTGCTCAGAGTGTTAGTGTCTGTAGCTCGGACAACTATTTCTGTAAGGGTGTCTACTTGTGGAAATCGTCATTAAATGTATCCTATACCTTTCCTAGAATTCACTTTATTAATTTATTAATAAAGTAAATGTCTTTTATTAAAGTGACTTTTAATTAATAAGGTGACTAAGCTAAAATCACTTAATGATTTAATTAAAAGAGAGTCGTTGATCTCATGATCTAATCTTGATCATTGAAATTGGGTTAAATGGCTCAAGACAAAAGACAGAGAGGGTAAAGGAAAAGACACAAGGATAATTCATTTTCACAAGTCACGTGAAGTGAAGGAGAGGAAAAATCAGATCTGATTTTTCTAGCATTGGCGAGGAAGAGGGACAGGTACAACATGTATTTCAAGGCAACACGTATTTCAAGATAGCACATAAATCGAAGCAACACGTAAATCGAGGATGCACATATTTTGAGGCAAAATAGATTTCAAAGTAGCATAGGTTTTGAAAATTAAGGCAACACGTATTTTGAGGCATCATAGATTTTGAAGAAGCACACAAATCGAGACAACACATGTGAGTTGCATTTCTTACAACAGTCAGATCCGTCCGTACCAATGTTGCACGAAGTGGAAGTGTTGGAAGCGTCATTTTCCAAAAATCCTGGGAAGCGAAGCATCCAGAAGCGTAAAACACCGGAGGAGGAGGCATTCACAGGTAGTAGACCTGAGATAGGACATCTTAGGATTTTTGGTTTTCCAGTCTACATCCATAGTCCTATGGAGAAGAGGACAAAGTTGCAGCGCTTAGGGGAGAGGGGCATTTTGGTGGGGTACAATGAGGATTCGACGACCTACATAGTGTTTTTTCCGGATTAGCGTAAGACAATGGTGAGCCGAGATGTCAAGTCCGAGGAGAACTTGACATCTAGGAAATCTCATGACCTACCAATAGTTGTAGAGGGGCCACATAGGTGGGCCCAAAGGTTGAGTCGAGAGCAAAGACCTTGAGTGCAAGGAGCCAGACTCTAGTGGAGGTGGAGGAGTAGTCAGCCTCTTTGACTTTAGTCAGGCGGCACGAGTGGTTTGAGCAGACCTTGCAGGATGCTTGGGAGCATGTTGAGCCTCCCAGGTCCACATTCAGGGAGAGCAGACCTCCACGGAAATTTCCGCAGTATATGGGAGACTTGAAGCTCGAACTTTAAACATTTGTTCGACATTTATTAACTCCCTTGTGATTGATGGGTATTGAGTCCTTCACTTGAATTGGCATCAACTCTCTTGTGATATTTGGCTCCTTAAAGGAATTAATGCATTCCTTTCCACAATATTAGATACTCTTCATGAGAAAATTCAAATGGTCAATATAGTTGTATGGTAGAAAACATTTTTAGCAAGGGAAATTGCATCCTACTTCAGTTTTAGTTAAGGCTTGCTGAATTCTAAACTATATTTATGAATTTAAACTACTAAGTCTACGCCAATATGACAACACCGATTCTAAGTTTTTTGCTAATTGTATATTTTGTTTTTCTTTACTATTTTGAATGTAATACTTATCTTTACTGAACTTTATATTATATGAATGTATACATTTTATGTTTGTTGTTATGTGAGATTGTATAGAGCAACCGAGTTTATTTTGCAGAAACAAAGAATAGTTTCTTAGTGAAATAAAACATGGATGCCATACTTTGCTTATCCAATTCCTGCCATCCTAAATCTATTATGTTGATAAGCTAGAGACAAAATTTTGGCATTGAGAAACAATCGTAGATGCATGAATAATTCATTGATATTAATAGAATTTCCAATACTAATTTATATTGTATTACTGGGTCTATACCTATAGAAAGACCTTCTATTTTTACTAGAGAAAATAAAACATTGGATATCAAATTTAATGAAGATCACCTTTTCTACTTATTGTTAGTATTTATCATTTTTTTCAAAATTTTGATTGTAGTTGCTATCACCTTTTGAGCCATGAGCACTCTCTTTCATGTGGGTTCCACTAGGTCCATTCGAATTGTTGCTAATGACCTCATCCTCACATGAAGGAGATCTTCCCCTATTCTTAAGCAATATGTTCTAGGGGATTGGAGTGCCATTCCATCCTAGCAAATATATTGTCTACCCACCTCGTTTTGGACTTCATTCAAGAAACATAAGGAATTGGATTGAATACCTATTAACCCTAAAGTTATTATACACGTAAGAGGAAATACTTTACACATGTGACCCCTATACTCAATACAAGCAAGCTTTTATAAATGCCATAGTTTGTGATTGGTTCTTGTATCCATTCTTTATACATAGCCATTTCTACAACCAATGTTGATGAACTCTTTGTTCAACTTGTAGTTCTTGTTGTTGCAATTGGCATTATGGCTAAGTCCTTGTAGATGCCCTCACTAATTGGTTGGCTGCTATACAAGACACTATCATGTTTCCCTCTTCAATTTTCATGGTTCTTAATTGGTTCTTGTAGACAATTTTTTATACTTGTAGGTAGTTCTGCAACCCATGTTGATGACCTCTTCATTTAGCTTGTAGTTATTGCTTTCACTACAATTGGCATTATGGCCAGGTGCCCTTAGATGATCTTACTAATTGGGTGGCTTTATACTTAATATATGGAAGTTTCCTTATTCGAATGCCACAAATTTTAATTGGTTCTTGTAGCCAATTCATTTTATTTTACAACAAAGTAAAGATATCTCCATGTTCTTTGGGATCTTGAGAACCTTGTGAATACCATCAAACTATAATTGTTGTCAACCTGTATTGATCAACATCATATCAATAAGCACTTTCATAGCTATGCAACTTATTGTTGCAAAAAATTTCACAACTTATTGGGGATATGAGTGTGGCTTCTTGCTTCCTAAATAATTTTGGGATAAAAAATGATTATGGTAGGAGACTAATAAATAATGTAATATATCTGGTTAGTTAATACGCCTTGGGACTTGAACTAAAAGAATAGTATTATGAGTAACTTTTTAATATTTGTAAATAAAGTTGATAGGAACAAAACCTTTTTGAAATAATTTCGAGGTAAGTATTGTGTGAATTTCAACAGTTGGGGATGCTCAACATGTTGCATTGGAGACGTCCAATAGTAGACCAAACCCAATGCTCACCTTGGAATGTTATGAAGAACACATTTAGAAAATATAAATAAAACTCTATCTTGCGTTTTTTATTATACAAATTATGGAGACATTAGAAAATGACTACTTAAAGGTGTAGATACTAAAAATTACTTCTCTAGAAATTAGCTTTGAAAATATCACATGCAAGAAGATGGGACATTATGCCTCACAATGCCCTCATAAACCTGAAAAGGGAAAGAAGAAGAAGCACCATGCACATACAATAGAAGCTGAAGAGCACAAGTCAAAGGATGACGTCTTTATATTTGTTTCAACACTCACATGAACCATCACTCAAGGGAGTGACACTTGGCTCATAGATAGCGGTGCTTCCAAGCACATGACCGGGTCCAGAATTTCTCTTTCAAATCTGATAGAAAAGAGCTCATCCCTTCAAGTGGAGCTTGGGGATGATTCCAAGCATGCAGTCAAAGTCGTTGGAGAAGCCTCCCTAGAACTTGACTCAGGTAACTGGGTTTTAATTAAAGATATTTTGTTTGTACAAAACTTAAAGAAGAATTTACTTTCCATCTCTGCTTTAGAAGATAAAGGCTTTAGGGTAGCTTTTGTGGATGGCCAAGTTCTTCTATGGCCCAAGAGTTCAAGCATTGATAAAGCTACCATGATTGGTGTCTGAGAGGGAGGACTATATAAATTGAAGCGACATCAAGAACAAGCCCTTGTACACAACAATGTTAGCTCAAGTGAGCTATGGTACCGAAGACTTTCCCACATAAAACTATAGAGCACTACCGATATTGGGTAAGATGGTTATAGGTCTACACGACATTCAGGTAGAATGTGATGGAGTATGCAAAGGTTGCGCACTTGGAAAGAATGTCAAGGGAAGCTTTACTAGCAGCGACAATAGGGCCAAGGGTATTTTGGACATCATACACTCTGATGTATGAGGACAAATGACAGTGCCATCCTTAGGCAACTTTGTTTACTATGTCTTATTCGTAGATGACTATTCTTGAACGACATGGATCTAATTCTTGAAAACAAAAGATGACGTCTTCAACAAGTTTTAGGAATTCAAGGCTTTAGTTGAAAATCTTTCCGAAAGGAAGATTAAAGTCTTGAGATCTGATAATGGAGGTGAGTACACCTCAAAGGAGTTTAAAGACTTTTGCAGAGAAGCAGGGATTAAGAGGGAGCTAACAACTCCCTACAACTCCCAACAGAATGGGGTTGCAGAAAGAAAGAACAGATCCATTGTAGAAGCAATGAAAGTGATGATCCATGACCAGGGCCTACCCATGCACTTATGGGCAGAAGATTCAAGTACAACGGTGTATGTCCATAATAGAAGTCCTCACAAGATATTGGGGAACAAGACACCTAAAGAGGTGTTCACTGGAAAGAAACCAAAAATCAGTCATTTGAGGATTTTTGGTTGTCCAGTGTTTATACATGTTCCAAAGGAGAAGAGAACGAAGTTGGAACCTTTAGGAAAGAAGGGCACATTCGTTGGATACAATGAGACTTCAAAGGCTTATAGAATATACATTTCCGGGAAGAGGTAGATTGAGATCAGTCGTGATGTAACATTTGATGAAGATGAAGCCTTCAAAAGATCAAGGGAGTCTCACATGGATGAGGACCGAGAGGAGCAAGAGGCTCCAAAGGAAGCAGTCATGGAAGACTCTACACCTGAGCAACCCATTCCAAAAGTTCAGAATGAGATGGTAGAGTCAGAGAGACCTGTAGATCCACCCAGAGAAGCTGTAGTCAATAGGAAGAGACCAACTTGGCTCCAGAACACCTTGTAGGACGTCGAAGGACATGCAGCTCCCAATGGCTCTTTTAGAGAGAGCAAGAGACCACATAAGTTTTCCAGCTATGTGGTACTAATGAGAAACATCATTGATTCAGAGCCTTCCACCTTTGAAGAAGTTGTTGGGAAGAAGGAATGGAAGGATGCCATGATGGAGGAGTATCAGTCCATCATGAAGAATGATGTGTGGGAGGTGGTTCCGAGACCAGAAGGGAAGTCAGTATTGACTTCCAAATGGATCTACAAGATCAAGCATGCTGCAGACGACAACATAGAGAAGTACAAGGAAAGATTTGTGGCTAGAGGATTCTCCCAGAGAGAGAGAGAATACTATGATGAGACGTTTGTTCCTGTAGCAAAGTACACTTCCATCAGATCGATTATTGCGATTGCTTTCCCAGTGGGATGGAAATTACACCAGATGGATGTCAAGACTGCTTTCTTGAACGGTGTAATAGAGGAAGAAGTGTACATAGAGCAGCCACAAGGTTTTGTGATCCATGGGAAAGAGTCCCATGTTTGCAGATTGAAGAAGGTCTTGTACGGATTGAAGTAGGCACCCGGGGCATGGTATGCCGGGATAGATAGCTACCTAATGAGCTTGGGATTTACCAAGAATGATGTAGATCCCAACCTTTACTATAAATTTGAGAATGTATGTCTCTTGATCTTGGTTCTATACATGGATGACTTGTTTCTAACATGAGATGAGAAGCTCATAATTGGGTGCAAGAGGGAGCTCGCTTCAGAGTTCGAGATGAAGGATCTAGGTTTGATGCATTACTTCTTGGGATTGGAGGTGTGGTAGAGATCAGATGAGATTTTCCTTAGCCAAGGAAAATATACCGTTGAGATCTTGCAGAGATTCGAGATGATGGATTGCAAGTCCATGGCCACACCCATGGCAATAAATATGAAGCTTCTGAGTGAATCATCTTCATATTTGGTGGATCCCACGATGTACAAACAACTGATTGGATCCTTGATGTACCTGGTTGACACTAGGCCAAACATATGCTTTGTAGTGAATTCCACAAGGTTTTGTGATCATTGGGAAAGAGTCCCATGTTTGCATATTGAAGAAGGTCTTGTACGGATTGAAGTAGGCACCCAGGGCATGGTATGCTAGGATAGATAGCTACCTACTGATCTTGGGATTTACCAAGAGTGATGTAGATCCCAACCTTTACTATAAGGTTGAGAATGGATGTCTCCTGATCTTGGTTCTATACGTGGATGACTTGTTTTTGACATGAGATGAGAAGCTCATAATTGGGTGCAAGAGGGAGCTCGCTTCAAAGTTTGAGATGAAGGATCTAGGTTTGATGCATTACTTCTTGGGATTGGAGGTGTGGCAGAGATCAAATGAGATTTTCCTTAGCCAAGGAAAATATACC
>JASDQU010682281.1:36308-47515 GCA_032191745.1 Picea mariana | reverse complement strand
CCCCCTTATCACCTTTTTGTTCTATTTCTTCGTTGACTTAGGCTTAAGTGATTTTCCTTAAGTAATTAGGCTTAATTTATCGTTTAGCCTTAATTCCTCCTTATTTCTCCATCTGGTTCCCTGTTTGTGCCTGACTATAGTCTACGGGAACATATAGACTACTAAGTCACTCCCTGCTGGCCTAATCTTGGGGATGGGACATCACATCAATGGTCAAGATTAGATCGCGAAATCAATGGCTCTCTTTTAATTCACTTTATTAAGTGACTTTAACTTAGTCACTTTATTAATTAGAAGTCGCTTTATAAAAAGACATTCACTTTATTAATAAAATAATAAATTGAATTCTAGGAAAAGTATAGGATACATTTAATGACAATTTCTGCAAGTAGACAATACATGTCCGAGCTACAAACACAAACAATAAGCAAAAGACAACTCCTGCCACTAATCCTACTCTCAAGGCTATCTCCAACCTTACAAAGAAGATGGAAAAATTGCAAATGACCACCAGTGACTTACAGGGAAATATTGCGCAACTAGAAAGAAATCAACATCAGAACATCGAGCAACAAAAGAACGGATAGAAAGGTCCATTGTCAAATCAGAGACCTCCTTCATCGTTGGAACCCACCAACATGATAGGGGATGGACATCTTTTTTTCTTGCAGAGCTTGTCAAAGTTTCCATCATGAGAAGACTTGTGCTTTCTACTAGAGAGTATATCAATCAAGTGGCCAGAGTAGCAAGCCACCTTTGGAGATGTGCAATAATCTATTTGATGGATGGGATTACCAAGATTGGCAGTCAATGGAAGATGAAGATGAAAGAGCTGATAGAATGTTGAGGAAGATGCCTTCTTAGGAAGAGATAAACTAAATGCTTGAAACAAGAGTTGTGATCTATTAAAGACAAAAGAATAATCCTTTGCAAGATCAGTCGAGACCTTCCAAGCCTCCAGAGAAGGATTAACAAATTGCAAGGCCGATCAAACCTAGTTAAAAAATACCACGAAGTGACTTTTCAACAAGAAATTCTCTCGAGATGAAATTGGATGTAATAGGATGGTTTAACAATGCCAAGGTTCTCGTTCCTATCGTCGAGCTAGAAAAGATCCCTTCCGTGAAGCATCAAATCAAATAATTTTTGGGACCTTAACCGACAAGTCAAGCAACTCATTTTGAGGATGAGAGTGAATATGGCCCTATCATTCTCCAAACCATGCACAAAAGAAGCAACGATTCAAAGAACCAGACATTTTTCATATCATTGATAGTGGAATACTTGTTCTTAAACAATTGTATGCTGGACTCTGGAGCCTCAACTAATGTGATGTCTCTCAAGGTAATGGAACATTTGGTATTGAATATTTCGAGGCCATACAGGAATATTTGTGCCATGGACTCCAGGGAAATCAAAGTTTGTGGATTAATCAAGGACCTTCAAGTTCGCTTGGCCTCTCATCAAGACATTTGTTTAGTGATGGACTTAGTGGTCATCGATGTTCTCGATGCTTGGGGAATGCTTCTATTAAAGAAGTGCGACATTGACCTTGGAGGCTGTATTCAATTGGATTTATCATATGCTACTATCCCTAACTCTCAGGGTTTTCCAGTCACCCCACATAAAGAGTCGATGAGGAAGTATCATGTGGAGGATCCTCGAGACCCCAAGAATGAATTAGTTTGCTTTGAAGAGCTTGGATCCTACACCATGATTACAACAGAATTAGCTCCGAGGGAAAAAGTCAACCTGGGGAAGGCGAACTTCGATAGGGCAAAGTCCCAAGCAACTGAACCAAGGGATTTGAATGAAAGAGTCGATGTCGTAGCCATCTCCTCTGCAACACTGTTAGAATTTCCCGAGAGTCAAATCGATTGGAGAGAAGAAGGTTCAGAAGAAGAAATAAAGGAAAACAGGATTCCAACGAGCCTTACACCTCTTGAGTGTTTGTTCGATGGAAATGACTGGTATAAAGAAAAGAAAGAAATGATTAAGCCCAAAGAATATGAGGAAGTCGATATTGGATCAACCAAGGATCCCAAGATGATAGAGATAAATGAAGGAAAATCGGGAAAGGAAAGAAAGGTAACTGGAAATCGTAGGGATATGTGTACCTCCGCCATGATGGTTTGAAGGCCCACGAGGGAGATATAATTCAACACAACACATCCTTAAAGGAAGTTACCGAGCCACTTTAACAACAACTAAGACAAAATTTGGTTCCTCTTGTTCAGAAAGAATTGCAGAAATTGTATGAAGCAAGAATCATCGCTCCCACAAGACATTCTACTTAGCCCCTTGACCCAAACGCAATGCCAGGAAAACTTAATGAATTTGATAAGAACAAAAGACATGCCTTTGATCACTTGATACACAGTCAAGAAAAAAACAAAGAGTGCCAATTCTTTCTATTTGAGTCATTTGGATGGTGAGACGTTGCCCTTTCCCATGAATGGGCAAGCTTTGAAATTTTTCTATCAAGGTAATATTGGATGCCTTCGGGCCATCCTTGTTATATAGTAAGTTTTTTGACTTTAGCTACTTGTGTGTTTCATTTTATTGAGTGTTGCATTTTAACTTCTTGAATAAAAGAAACGATGCTTACATTGTATGAAATTCTCTAAGGGTTGGCGTTATATACTTCGTTCCTTTCATTTCATGCTTGGATTTATTCTTATCTCACGAAAGGGATAAGGCAATGGTGTTTTCCGCTCCCTTGCATATAATATCCATTTTGTGAGAATGTTTCGGGTCTACAATCTTCTAGAAGATTATGGAGCTCTCACACACTTTGGAGATGAGCATATGTCCCAAAATAAGAGCCATTTGTTACACCCCAAATTCTCTGCAATGTACCCTACATTTTTCACGAGATGTGACCACGCTGATGTGCCCAAAGTGTGATGATTTCTTTGTATGTGACCATGATGGGATGACTTGATGTACAAGAGTTGGTTAGAGTTTACCCAGATCCCGTTGGGTGGACGGTCATGGCATGTCCTTTTAGTGGGATAACTAAGGAGATGATGTCTCGAGGCCCTTCGGTTGCAGATATGGAGTGACGAGAGACCACATGACTAGCAGTGTCCACTTGCACATATGGAAGTTCGCTCTATCCCCATTTTGTGGGATAACTAAGGAGATGATGTCTCGAGGCCCTTCGATTGCAGATATGGAGTGACGAGAGACCACATGACTAGCAGTGTCCACTTGCACATATGGAAGTTCGCTCTATCACCACAATTTGGATCCGTTGTCAATGCATCCACCACACCAACGAGCTTCTGGAAGGCACATGGGTCTTGCTCCATGTGGTACAATTCAGGTATTGTGGCAGGTAATCACCCTAATATTTGAGGCATTTAAGCATGTTGTATTGAAGTTGTTTTTTATTATAGAACGCATGCTTGGACATTATGCTTTTGACCCTGTTTCACCTTGGTAAGTGTCATCGATTTCCTAGTAAGTAGCCAACTTTTGGGGAAGGGGTTGTTGATATTATGGTAGCTACGGGAGGTATTAACCTCTACGTGTAACCTTTGACGAGTCTAGAATATTCCGAGAAGCAAGAGAAACCCTAGAAGGTTAGGAAATAGCCTTAGAAGACAAGTCGACTCAAGATAATAATTTATATTAAATTATTATCCTCCAAAAGTAGAAGTCAGCCCAGTTAGGTCAATTAGAGGACTATAAATAAGAGGACGCTAGAGCTCATTTGTCACACTCACTCTTACAACTGCATAAAGACAAGTGGTGTGAATGACTGGAGGAGAGCTATAACTACTGCAGTGGTGACTTGGTCTTTGGTTATGGTTGGACTTTCTACTTGGTTATGGTTTGGACTTTCTTCTTGGTACACTAGCTCTAGAGAGAGGTACGCTACCTTGGTTGGCTATTGGTTCTAGGGTTTTCTTCCAGAATTATTCTGTTTGTCAAGGTTAAGGTGCTCGAGGGTGGAATTTGCGCCTATGGTTAGATGACAATATTGAGATATTTTCTACGGTGAAACGAGCACACCTATTATTCTAACAGGTTATGGGCCCACACTATCTTTGGACAGTCTAACCACTGGAAGGTAGATTGGGAGGATTTGCTCAGTTGCAGTTGCAGTTGCAGTAAAAGTTGTGTTAAGGAAACTTAAGTGAAGCACTTGACCTAATTCCTGGATAACCTAGTGCACCCTAGCCTAGCGCACCTCCTGGTACTCTTAGCAATCCAAGGTGTCAAGTTTGAGTTTTTGGTCAAAATCAAAGTTTGACCAAGTCAAAGTAGTCATGACTTACTCCATGAAGTCAGAAAACAAGTTAGAAGGGGCTTCTAACTTCAAAGCATGGAATACAAGGATTGACCTCATCCTTGCCAAGAACAAAGTGTTGGATATCGTGAAAGGGAAGATCATGGAACCGCAGTTTGAAGCAGGAAAAAAGAAGGAACCTCAAAACATTGCAATTATGGAGAAGTTCAAGGACAATGACATCAATACTATGAGTATCATAGTGGACTCTGTAAAGGACCATTTGATCCCCTACATTTCTCATCTTGACTCATCTAAGAAGATGTACGATGCCCTAACTAACCTCTTCTCAGTCAGAAATATTGGAGAAGTAATGAGTCTGAAGAATGAGCTCCGTGATCTGAAAATGAATGATGATGATACCACAACATCATACTTTGTAAGAATCTCTCAATTAAGAGATCAACTACAAGCTATTGAGGAAATCATTTCAAAAAAAGAACTAGTAAATATAGTACTTAATGGCCTTCCCAAGAAATGGGATGCATTTGCCGCAAGCATGAACACAAGAACGGAGTATCCCACATTTGAAGAACTTTGGATTTTTTGTGCACAAGAAGAATCAAGGATTAATGCAAAAGAGAAATCCCAAAAGAAAGATGATGATCAAGCCTACACAACAAAGTTCAAGAAATTCAAGAATAAGAAGAAGTTTGGCTCAAGGAAGAAACCAAACCAAGAAAGGGATATGTCAAAATTCAATGCTTCAACTATAGAAAATATGGTCACTACAAGAACCAGTGTGCTTAGTTAAAGAAAAGGAAGGAAACACACAAAGCAACAGTTTCCAAAGAAAAAGAACCCTCAAAGAAAGTCAAGCATGATGAAGCAGACTTTTTTCTTCTAGTCAAGGTAACAATATTCTTTTGTAACCTAGTTCTTGTACATACCATGTTTACATGGTTCCTGTACATATCATGTGTATCTATTTCTTGGAAGATAAGATGGTCACTATCAATGAAACAAAACCTATGGAAGAATAACAAGATAAGGATTGCCATTACAATGACTACTAGTCAAACAATGTATCTGAAAAGGATGAAGTACGTTGACAACCTTTGGTGACAATTCCTATAAGTAACAACTGCCAAATGGACCGCAATCAGAATCAAACTTGAAGAAACCCGGAAGAAGTCGGACTAGAAATAAGTCAATAATCAAGAGGAAACTAGAATAGACTTGTGACACTTTACAAAAAGCAATAAGGATGCAGATGGAAGCATGGACTCTCTAAGATGGAGGGAGTTGATTGCAAAATTCCAAAATAAGAGCATGCATATTGCTCATTTAGGCATGACGTCGGGATTAGAAGGGAGCTAATCCCCAATGATATGATCCATAGAATAAGAATTCATGAATACTATGAAGTATCTATCTATGTTCTTCATTGGAAGTAGCATTCATTTGAAAAGAAGCTTTGAGTATTCTTGGTTGTCCATCTACATTCCTATGACGAAAGGAAGAAGTTGGAATCTTTAGGAAGGAAGGGCATGGAATATATAGAAGACTCTATGGACCCCAAAGTTCAAGAACATGAAGATTCCAAGAAAGAAAGAAAAGCCAAAAAAAACCAATTGAACTAGTTATTATACTAAGAATCATAAGACTACCAGCATGGTTTGAACCCACTAGAAGCAGTCAAGCAAAAGGAATGGAAGGAAGTTGTGATGAAGAACAATGTATGTGAGAAATTGTGAAAAAGACTTATGAATGGAAGCATTGATAGATACAAGGCGAGATTCGAAATTAGAGGGTTCTCCCAGAAGGAGGGAGTAAACTATGATGACAGCTTGTTCCAGTAAACCAGATATACCTCTATCTGAGCCATTATATCTCTTGTCGTATGCATGGATTGGAGTTTATATCAGTTAGATGTAAAACATTGTTCTTCCTAATAGAGCAATCGAGGAAGAAGCACATGTAGAGAAACCTCAAGGTTTTGAGGTATACCAGTAAGAGACCCTTGTATGCAGATGGAAGAAGACCCTATATGGATTCAAGCAACTTGGTGCAGAGCCTCTCATGTATAGCAGAAGCGTGGTGAACACTTCCTATGACAAAGGAACTGTATTGAAATGGTTCTTCATAAGTCCGGGATAATGGATTGCAAATGCATGGAAAACTCCCATGATGAAATATCTGAAGAAGTTGAGAGACTCTGATCTAGTAGACCTGTCCCTGTATCAAAAATTGAATGGCTCGTTTATGTATTTGGAGAATACTCAATCAAATATTAGCTTTACTGTGAAAATAGTTCTGGGTGGAAACTAGCCATTAGAATTGAATAATTGCAAAGCATGCATTGAAATGTCTTCGTGGGACGTTTGAGTGATGATATATAGCTGCATGGATTTATCGATTCAGATTGGGCAGGGAGTGCAGATAACAAAAGAAGTTCTTCTTGGATATGTTTCGGTTTGAGCTTTGCCATGATATCATGGGCTAGCAGGAAACAAAAGTTTGTTGCACTCAACACTGTAGAAGCAGAATATATTGCAACTTGTGATGCGTGTACGGAAGCAATGTGTCTCCGTAAGCTAGTTTATGAATTGTTTGATCAGATGTTGGATTTGACCATGATATATTGTGATAACTAGAGCTATGTGAAGCTTTCAGAGAACCCAGTGTTCCATGACAAGTCAAAGCACATTGAGATCAAGTATTATTTTCTCCATGATAGAGTCCAGAGGGGAGAACTGGTTCTCTAGTATATCTCCACAGATGAGCAGATAGCAGATATTTTTTGGTAAATCCTCTGTCCAAGATGAAAAGTTTGCATACTTAAGGGACAAGCTGGGACTCGTGGAGATGACTTTCTTATTGGAAAAGGAAGTGCTTACTCCTAGGTTGGGAGGGAGCACTGATATGTTATTGATATATGGACAGTCATTTTCCAGTTTGGAAAATGGTCCAAGTTGGGCAATCACTTTTCAGTCCAGAAAGTGATCCAAGATTTCTGACGGACAATAATTTTCCATTTCAGTAAATGGTCCAGAACGAACAGTCATTTTCGTAACAGTCTGATAGATTGTTGATGTACCATAGACAAGAATTCCCCCTCTGGCCAGTGTGGGGGAATGGTCTAGGACAGTCATTATCCTTGGCAGTCACTCTGAGAAGTGGTCAAGCAGAATGGTAAGCCTCTCCGGGCAGTGATTCTTTCAAAGTTCACAGTTGTGAGCAGTTTCGAAGAATGGTCCAATATAGGAGGTTGGTGCAGGACAGTCATTTCCGTAGGAAAAGGTCCGGACAATCATTCCCTAGGGTAGAGTCATTCTCTCCAGTTTTCACTGTGATTAGTGTCGGAAGAATGGCCCAGTTAGGCTGAATGGTCCAGGTTCAACAATCAAGGACAGTCATTCCCTAGGATAGACTCATTCTCTCCAGGTTGCACTGTGATTAGAGCTAGAAGAATGGGCCAGTTAGGTTTAATGGTCCAGGTTCAGAAATCAAGGACATTTATTCTTCTATGCTTGGGAAGAATAGTCGATATAGCCCATGCTTGATGTTTAAACTTCCGAGGGCAGATGCTCTTCCAGATCTCACAGATGTGAGTGGAAGAATGGCCCAGATGACTCAATTTGTATCATGACATTGTTGATGCAGGTTGATATCAGATATATGATTGTGGTAGAGACTGTATGTCTCTGGACAATAGTTGTATGCTACTGTAGTGGATGTGATCAACTGGTAGTGACTATGTATCACTGGTTAGTAGCAGTGTGCTACTAGGATTGGTTGTGTACCACTGGATAGTAGTTGTATACTACTATGAATAGACATAGTTGTGTTCTACTGGATGGCATTGTTTTGATTGCCATGGAGACTATCCAGTTGGATAGTGATGATGGTGCTCGTGATTTGATCATGAGATAGCTTGTGTGGCTATGATAATGCTACCGGTTGAATGGTTTGTTTGTGCTCAAGACCATTGTCTTTAATACCTCCCTATCCAGGAGGGAGTGTTGATATTATGGTAGTTGCAGGAGGTATTAACCTCTACGTGTAACCTTTGACGAGTCTATAATATTTTGGGAAGCAAGAGAAACTCTAAAAGTTTAGGAAATAACCTTAGAAGACAAGTCGACTCAAGATAATAATTTATATTAAATTATTATCCTCCAGAAGTAGAAGTCGGCCAAGTTAGATAACTTGGAGGATTATAAATAAGAGGGCACTAAAGCTCATTTGTCACACTCACTCTCGCAACTCCATAAGGATAAGTGGTGCGCATGACTAGAGGAGAGTTGCAGTTGTTGCGGTGGTGACTTGGTCTTTGGTTATGGTTGGACTTTCTACTTGGTTATGGTTTGGACTTTCTGCTTGGTATGCTAGCTCTGGAGAGAGGTAAGCTACCTTGGTTGGCTATTGGTTCTAGGGTTTGCTTCCGGAATTATTTTGTCTATCAAGGTTAAGGTGCTCAGGGGTGGCATTTGTGCCTATGGTTGGGTGACAATATTGAGATATGGTCTATGGTGAACCGAGCACACCTATTCTTCTAACAAGGGTGCAACTAGGGATCTCTTGAGGGGTCATCGTACCATTCCCGACCATACTTAATACTTTCTTCTCATTGCATTCCCATCACATTTCCCTCTTCTAGGCCCTTTGACTTTAGTGACCCAAGAAGGGAATGTACCTCATTTCATGGGAAGAAGGGGATGAAGACCTAGGGGGATAGTGGCTGGCAAAATATAAAAGCCTAAAATATAAACCTTCTAGATGCTCACCAGACAGGTCTTGAGAACGATGAACTACTTCTCCCAAAATAATTAAAAGCCTGCAAAAGATCAAACACGTAATAAATATCCTGCTTCAATGAAAGACTACCACTAGTGCATTATAACACTTTGATGGTTACCCCTATGGCACTTTGTGGACCTCTTCTTTCAAGTGACACTGTGTTATTGTCCCCCAAGCTAATAGATTCACTATTGGGAGTGCACACATGTTTAGATCATTAATCAATAAATGGCAATAAATGGGCTTGGAAAAAGGTTGTATTGAAGACGAAGGTGTAACACACCCCCTACAAAGGCACACATAGAGGAGATAATACGAACCCTTGTATGTCATGAAACTCATTGACCTATGAAGTTTAAACCCCTATCCACCTCATCATCCACTACATGACTTTGAAGGGGCATCATTGGGAGCATCCCCTACTTGAGGGTTTTGGTCTACCCAATAGGACTTTTATGACACCCCTCCCATACCTAAACTTGGTCAATTGTATAGGGTCTTTGAGCACTTGTTTAATTTGATGAGGTAGTTTTGATGCACATGTTTAGGTGCCTTTTTATTAGATGTGGTTTTCATTTGCCATGATATTTTGACTTGAGATCTTTGGAGGGCGTACCTATTTGTTTTGCAGGACCTTGTTTCGTGGATAGTTTTGGAGGAACAAGACTTGGGATTCCATGGGGCTTAAAGCCCACAGGTCATATCGCAATGGCTTTCCTTTGGAGGCCTAGAAGACATTTGAAGGACATTACCTACCCCTCACATGCCAAACGACTTGTCTAGGAGGGGAAAAACATCACTTTTTGGGGCTTGACGTCACCTAGGACTAGGGTTGGTGGTGATGGAGTTGTTTCCCATTGACACTTGGCATGATTTGACCAGAGGAGACATGGGTTGACCTTGGCACATGAAGAGGAGGCTCTAGGAGCCCCAACAACCTCCACCTTCTTCTCCAACGACTTGGAAAGGTCTCAAAACGTCTCCCTAAAGGGGTGACGTCATCTTGTTGTAGGGTTTCTAATGTGCAAAAGTGTAAATTAAATATTTTTATTTCGGTAAAGGGGTAATATAATGGTTGTTGACCCCTTATCTTATGTTTTACCCTAACTAAGTGGACAAACTATATTTTAAACTTTTTGTATAAATAGAGATCATGTGAATCTCATTTCTTAACATAGCACTCCCATGTGGAGAAGGATACTTGGCTGAAATTTGTGCCCCTCTTGGGCAATTCTCTTCATCTATTTTGGTTACATTCTCTTGCTATGGTTTATCTTTGCTATTGGTGGAAGAAGTGATTCGCTATCTCTCTTGGAGTACTCTTCTTGCTTTATGGTGGATATTTCTTGGTTAAAGGAGTTTATCTTGTTTATGCTTGCACTAGGTAAGGAATCCATTATGTTGCTTCTTTCTTGGTTACAAGTCTAATTTGCTAAGCTTCTTGGGAAGTATAAGTGCATACAACCCCACCAAGGCCATCATTTTGTCTTGAAATACTAGGATAAAAGGGTTTACACCCTCCTAGGGTTTTCCTTATCTAGTTTTGCTTAACTTGGGGAGTAAAAGGGCTTACACCCCCAAGGAGGTAGCAATACTAACTCTTTTTTCTTTTAAAGACTCCATAACCCAATAGTTAAAAGCTAAGTCACAGGGTTAGCCGAACCTAAAGCTTGAGGTTCAAAATTCGGTGAACCTTGAATGCCGAACCTGAACGAACTTGAATGCATGCCCAAATTCGAACCTTAGAATGAATTTGAAGGAGAATTATATTGAGGTTTGGGATGGGGTTTCATTAGGGTTCAATATATAAAGTCGAACCTTTAGCCGAACCTCATCCGAACCTTATTGGAAAATTCAAACCCAAATCAAACCTAATCATTGTCGAACCCAAACTCGAACCCAAATCATGTGACTTAGGTTAAAGGCACTAATCTCTTGCATTAGAGAAATAAATCGTTGCATTGGGATACGTAGAACTACGAGATATTGGAATTGTTCAAGTTGGAATTTCTTCTACATGTTATAAGAATTCTTGTGCCCTAAGGGCATCCTCTTTTAGCCAAGCAATTTGTTGTTGTAATAGTTTTAATGCTACAACCATTAGGGCTGCAGCAAACCCTAAACACTTTCTTGAATAACTCACAATTCAAGCGACAGAAGTTGGTAA
>JASDQU010682281.1:1947-36192 GCA_032191745.1 Picea mariana | reverse complement strand
ATATATATATATATATATATATATATATATATATATATATATATATATATATATATATATATATATATATATATATAATACGATTTCATTTCAGCCATGTTTCATTCTAAAGTCTTGGTCTTTCATACTTGAGTTAATTGGGCATTGCTAGTTTCTCTCTTGCAATCTTAAATACACTTTTAGCATCTTTAATTGCAGCTCTCGTCATCATTTTATTGCTGATATATATTATTGTTTATTGCTGCAATTAGGGGCAGCAAGCTTAACTTGCTTGTCCAACATAATATTGGGTTTGTATCTTCATTTTCCTTGTGTCTTGGGAACGTACAATCACCACTTGGCAAGTCTACTATGTTGTGGCATATCCTCTACCATATACGAGACTCTTTGCAAGCCTTTTTCACCTTCCATCATTGACCTATAGGGGGACTCTCCTTCATCTCTTCGCTTTCCATCTCATTTCCCCCAGGGTCACCAGGATTCTGTAATGTCCCGTTCCCAAGAATAGCCTCAGCACAGAATGACTTAGTAGTCTATATGTTCACTTAGACTATAGTCAGGCACAAACAGGGAACAAAGGGAGAAATAAGGGTGAATAAATAGCTAAACGATGAATTAAACCAAAAAACATAGGAAAAGTCACTTAAGCCAAAGTCAACGGAGAGATAGAAGAAAAAGGTTTTAAGGAGGGACTTAATTAATTAATCACATTCGACTTAGAAGGAAAGGCACCTAGCTTAAGTGATGTCAATGGAAAATTAGATCAGGGGAGGTATAAGAAGAGGAATTCGACTTAATTCCTCATTATGTTATGTTATGATTTTGATTTGAGAACAGGTTCCATAGGAGGAAGTCGACCTCTTAGCTATTTTGTGGATTTCTAAAGGAAACCACCACCCAAATTAGTTTCGGTGTTGGAAGACACACCCTAGCCTATCGGAGATACCATCCAGGTATTTCATCGTCCCGGATCTGTATTCATTATACCCAGTTCAAAGATTGCACACTGCAACTAGTGAGGGCGCAAGGGTTAGAGACAGTTTTGTGTAGCTGGACGAGACCAGGCCAGATCTCGCCATTTCCATCTGACTCAGTTGAGAGAGATCCAGGGTGCGTCTTTTGGGCTATCATTCATCATATTCTGACGAAGGAATCTCCTAGTGCACAACAGGCAACCAGGAAGTGCTCAGCACTTGGGGAAGTACAGTGAGGGTTCCAGGGAACTCACCGAGACAGACCCGAAGAAACCCTCTTGACCTACTACAGAGCATACCAGGGCGCTCAGTTTGAGCCTTACATTGCCAAATTCTGATAATGGAATCACTGGGGTGCACCAGTTGTCAAGGAGAGAGGCGCAAACCCCCTGGGGGTCCCATTCGAAGTCCTGTTTGATCAGTAGAGGGTCTATCTTCAGTATGACAATCACCAGGAGGATCTTCGAGGTCAGGGCACATCATTTGGGACATTTTCCAAGCATATCAGATGAGTATTGCCAGCAGGGCGAACTTTCTAGACATTTGCAGCAGTTGTCGTGAGTATCCAAGATTGCATCCAGCATCTTTGTGCAAGCATGTTGTCGATTCTTCCCAATCTTCTATATACGGGTATTTCTTGTTGTTTTGCATTGTATTCCAGTAGCGATCAATTCTGATGAGATCTAGCTGATGAGTAGTTCCTATATTTCCTATATGCACATTGTATTTCCTACTATTTTCCATAATACATGCTATTGAGTTGTGTTGGTTCCTTTATTTCATGTGCATCATATATTCTGCTCAAACACACTACACATGTTAAACAAGTAACTAAAACGCATCCAAAATCCCCCAGAGTATCAAATCTGACAGTCGAGACATCAGTTTCATTAGAGTCTATCCAAATCCATTGGATTGGGGATATTTCAGTGATATCAAAGCCTTCTTCCTGCCAGCCTGTGAAGAAGTGCTTTCGCATGACCCCATGATTCCAGGAACAGATGCAGAATATCCAAAGCGCCAAGGACATATTTTGGATGAGTACATTCAGTACTGCAGGGGACATAGTAAAGACAGAAGAGATAGGAACAGAAGGGACTACACTCCCTTCCACACTCAGTCAGATACATAGCCAAAGTTAGAGGACAAGGATCACATCAGTTCCGACACAGAGATAGACATAGAGAGTGTTAATGTTTAAGCTATTATTAGGTTTCTTTTCAATTTACTAGATAACCATAGCATAGATAGGATCACTGAGAAATACACAATCACAAGAGACACATCATTTATCCTGGGAAACCCTCATGGAGGAGAAAATCAAGAAAAAAATTCCTTAATATAGATAGCCAATACAATGCCAAGAGATAACTCAAACAAATACAGAAAGTCCTCTCTGAAGAATGTGTCTCTCTCTCTCTTCCTTCTTCTCTAACTGCAGCTCCGAACTTGCACTCTGATGAACAAGTGAGTGTGTGTCCAAATGAGATGCTAGCCTCTTTATCTATACAATCTGACAGACGCTGGAGTGAGGTCTTTTCACTAGCAAGGCCGACTTCTCATTCTGGGTGGTTATAACCACTTTTAATATATTCTAGGGCCGACTTTTCATTTAGCCCATTACAATTAGGGTTTGACAAATCCGCAAAAGGGGATTTGGTCATTTACAATACCCGACATGATCAATCCAAAAAAGGGGATTGATCTAATGAATAATACATCAATAATAAATAGAATACTCTTTGTAGTTACAATAATTCAACACTCCCCCTTAACAAGAAGGGTATTCTACAACAACATCAGGCGAGAGAGAGGACAACATCATCAACAACATCTTCGAACACTGATTGGTGTATCTATAAATCATCGAAAGTTTTTCTCATCATCAATATCATCATTCTCAACAAAGAGTTGGAATGGCATCATCATTTGCATCAACATGGATTAGTATAAAAGTAATGCATCATCATCACAGCATGATGCTAGTCACATCATCACAACACGAGGTTGGTACATCATCACAGCACGAAGTTGGTACATCATCACAGCACGAGGCTGCTACAACATCACAACACAAGGCTGGCACATCATCACAACAATTAAGCTGGCACATCATCACAGCAATTAAGCTGGCATCACAACACTAGGCTAGCACATCAACACAGCACGAGGCTGTAATATCATCAGCACGAGGCTGGCATCACATCACTAGGCTGGCAACATCAACACAACACTACTCCCCCTTTCGAGGGAGGTCCTTTCGGACTATACCAATCTTATCTCGAAAGTGATCAAACTTTACACGAGATAGAGGCTTGGTCAACACATTAGCAACATGTTCATCCGTGTCTGCACCATGTCACGGATGTAGTGATATCAGATCTCTATGTGTTTTGACTTGTCATGAAATACATGATTCTCTGTCATCTTTATGCAACTCTGGTTATCACATAGGATCATGGTTGCTTCCATCTCTAGGTCAAATAGACCTGTCAACAACTTCCGAATCCACACGACTTCACAGCTGACAGAACATGCAGCAATGTATTATGCTTCCGCTGTGATGAGAGACATGTTTGATTGCTTCCTACTCTGCCATGAGATCATGGTTGACCCCAAAGTGAAACAACATCCTGAAGTACTCTTCCTGTCAGAGACACTTCCAGCCCGATCGGAATCAGTGTACCCACTCGGTGTGAAATCATGATCTCCATCATAATTGAGACCATAATCTAATGTACCCTTAAGGTACCTCATCACATGTTTTGCAGCAATTAGGTGAACATGTCTGGGTTCTATCAAAAACAGACTCAAAGTGTTCACAGCAAAACAAATATCTAGTCTAGTGTTCGTCGGATACATCAGCAATCCAATGATCTGTCTATAAAACGTGGCATCAATCAATTCTGACAAAGTGTCGACCAGAAGCTTCAGCTTTGTTTCCATGGGTGTATTCATGGACTTGCACTCCAACATATCAAATCTCTTCAGTATTTCAACTGCATACTTCCCTTGGTCAAGGAAGATCCTCTCTGGGCTCTGTCACACCTCAAGACCTAAGAAATAATGCATTAGGCCAAGATCTTTCATCTTAAATTCTGCAGCGAGCTTCATCTTACATTCAATGATGAGCTTTTCTTCTCCAGTTAAGAATAAGTCATCCACATACATCAGCAATATAACTGGCGCATCATTCATAACCTTGAGGTAGAGGTTAGAATCAACTTTACTCTTGGTAAAGCCCCATCTCGTCAGAAAATTGTCTATCCTTCCATACCAAGCTCTAGGAGCTTGCTTTAATCTGTACAGAGCCTTTTTCAACATGCAAACATGAGTCTTCCTGTCTTCAACTTCAAATCCTTGAGGTTGTTCTATATACACTTCTTCTTCAATGACACCATTTAGGAAAGTTGTCTTTACGTCCATCCGGTGTAACTTTCACTTCATCTTAGTTGTAAGGGCTATGATGGTTCTGATCAAAGTGTATCTGGCTACAGGAGCCAATGTTTCTTCATAGTCAATGCCTTCCTTTTGAGAAAATCCACGAGCGACAAACCTTTCTTTATACTTCTCAATGCTTCCATCAGCAACATGTTTTATTTTGAAAATCCAATTGGAAGATACCACATCCTTGCTCTTCGGTCTGGGAACTATTTCCCATACATCATTCTTAATTATGGATTGGTGTTCCTCTGTCATGGCATCTGCCCATTCTTTCTTCTGAATGGCTTCTTCAAAGCAGGTAGGCTCCTTCTCTAAGAGATCACACATCAAAGCCATATAATTGGAGAATGGCATAGGTCTCTTCACTTGTCTCGTGGTTCCTTCGGGGACACCATACTTCTCTCCATATTGAATAAGCTCCCTAGCCCAAGCAGGCTTTCTCTTATGGGAGATCGTCATCTGAGGAGGTTCTTGAAATTCTACTATGTCATTCTCTTCTAGAATTTCCTCGTCAGGGGAAGCTATGACTTCCCTCACTGGTTCTGCAACTTTGGGAACTTCCCTCAGCGGTTCTGCAACTCTGGGAACTACAGGTTCCTCTTCATATACTTCTTAAGTGTTGCATCTTCTTGATTTCTTAAGTGTTGCATCTTCATCAAAGGTCACATCTCTGTTGATCTCAATATGATGGTGACCTGGTATATAGACTCTGAAGGCCTTGGAGACCTCACAGTATCCAACAAATATTCCCTTCTTTCCTGAAGGGTCCAGCTTGTTTCTCTTCTCTTTTGGAATATGTACAAATACTGGGCAGCCAAATATTTTGAGATGGCTTACTTCTGGCTTCTTTCCAGAGAACATCTCTTCTGGGGTCTTGAACCCAAGTGCACTATGGGACAATTGGTTTTGTACATATACTGTTGTTTTTGTTTCTTCTACCCATAAGCACATTGGAAGATCTTTATCATGGATCATGGTCTTCATTGCTTCCATTATCGTTCTGTACTTTCTTTCTACTACAACATTTTGTTGAGGATTATAGGGAGTGGTGAGCTCCCTCTTGATCCTGACATCTTTGCAATAGTTTACAAACTCTTTTGAGGTGTATTATCCTCCATTATTTGACCTAAGTATCTTGATCTTTCTTTCAGAAAGATTCTCTATCAAGGCTTTGAATTCCTTGAATTTACTGAACATTTCATCTTTTGATTTCAAAAATTAAACCCAGGGTTTACGAGAATAATCATCAATAAAAGATACATAATATACATACCCACTGATGGAGGATGATGGCATTGGGCCACACACGTTGTGTGAATAAGTTCTAAGACTCTTGCTTTACTATCTCTCTTCGGAAAAGGGTTCTTGATATTATTCCCTTGTGCACATCCATTGCACACACCTTCATGGTCAACCTTGAGTTTTGGTAGACCTGTAACTGCCTTGCATACATACGGTAATGCCTTGTAGTTGATGTGTGCTAATATTCTAAGCCAAAGATCACATGGATTCTCAATGGCGTGGGTCACGGCTGCTTCTGAGTGACCCTTTAGCTTATACAAGCCGCCTTCTTCTTTTCCAATGACGATTGCTTCTTTCATGGTTTTTCCTTTAGCCCACATAAGAACTTCTCCATCTATAAAGGCAATTATGAAGCCTTTCTTTTCTAAAGCTGATATGGAGAGTAGGTTCTTTGTCAAACCCGATACATATAGTACGTCCTTCATCTTCATTGGAGTCCCTGAATTAAGCTTGTAGTTTGATTCTCCCACTCCCTTGATAGGGTATTGATAATCATCTCCAAGTGTAACTTTCTGAGAAAACTTCTTTTCTGAAAGGCAAGAGAGAATATCTCTTTGACCTGTCATGTGCTTGGAAGCGCCACTATCAATGAGCCAAGTGTCCTCTCCAGGTGATATTGATCCTAAGAGGGCCGAGATTAAGACATAGTCTTCAATTCGTTCTCTTATCTTCTTTGCAGGTGGCTCTTCATCTTCAAGTGCATGGGCATGGTGCCTCTTATTTTTCCTCTTGTATTCTTCTCGTCTAGTTGGACAATATCTCGCAATATGTCCCATCTTGTCACAATGGTAGCATTGGTAAGATGAGAAGTCTCTTTCTTTTCTTTGTCCTTTCTTCTGGAATCTCTTTGGTTGAGATTCTTTATGTATGAATTTGTTTTGGGGGTGAGACTCTATGAGTTTCTTTCTGAAAGTAAGACTTCTTTCTTCCTTCTTTAGTGTGAGTAGCTAGGGCTTGATCTTCATATCTTGATAGTAAAGCTTCTCGGTTAGCTACTCTTGTTTCTTCTTGAATACATTCTTCCCAAAGACTAACAAATTTTAGTTTCTCTGTTCTGGCACAAATAGTTTGGATGAATGCATCCCATGGTCTTGTGAGACCATTATGGGTCGTCATTATGAGTTCGTCTTCATCTATAGTATCTCCAATTGTTTCTAGTTGTTCTTTGAATTGAGATATTCTGGAGAAATATTCCTGGATCGTTTCTCCTTTCTGCATTCTTGTATTCTTGAGTTGAGTTCTTAGATTCATCTTCCGATTTATGTTCTTTCCTTCATATAATCTGGTTAGGGAATCAAACATTCTTTTGGAGACTTCTTTGAAGACACTTGAGGAATCAAGTGATCTTTGATAGAATCTGCAATGATTCTCTTGTCCTTTTGGTGCTTTGCTTTCTCTGCAACATCGACAGGCTCTGGTACCTCTTCTTTGACGAATCTTGCTAGGTCATTCTCTTTAAGAATGAGTCAAATCCTATACTTCCAGGCACGGAAGTTTTCCACACCTTCTAGCTTGTCAACAAGCTTAGTGCTTGCAGACATCTTTTTCCTAGAGCTAGGAAAATGACCAAAAAATGAAAATGCTCAAAATTGAATTATGAACTTACCAGGAGGTGCGCTTGGCTGAGGCGAGTAGCCTGGCGTGGTAAGATTTCAGAAAATCCAACTTTTACCCCTTCAAACTTGATCAGCGGATTTCTAGACTGGTGCTTCTGGTTTTTCGGTACACCGGTACTTCTGGTACTTCTGGTACTCTGGTTTTTTGGTACTTCTGGTACTTTGTGAAAACTAGGGTTTCACTTGTCAGGAGATCTAGCCACTGAAAATTTGCGCTGAGGATGCCAAAGTGATCCTTAAGGAAGGGCGCACTTTTCTAGATGGTTTTGTGGATGAAATTTTTCTTCAATAGAAAACCCTAATTTGCATGTACGGCAAGAGTGACGTTTTTCTCTTTCTCTTGTGAAAGATGCTCTCTTTAGCTTAGCTTTGATACCATGTTAAGGTTTAAGCTATTATTAGGTTTCTTTTTAATTTACTAGATAACCATAGCATAGAGAGGATCACTGAGAAATACACAATCACAAGAGACACATCATTTATCCTGGGAAACCCTCATGGGGGAGAAAACCCAGCAAAAACTTCCTTAATATAGATAGCTAATACAATGCCAAGAGATAACTCAAACAAATACAGAAAGTCCTCTCCCAAGAATGTGCCTCTCTCTCTCTTCCTTCTTCTCTAACTGCAGCTCTGAACTTGTGCTTTGATGAACAAGTGAGTGTGTCCAAATGAGGCGCTAGCCTCTTTATTTATACAATTTGGCAGACGCTAGAGTGAGCTGTCTTTTCACTGGCAGGGCCGACTTTTCATTTAGCCCATTACAATTAGGGTTTCACCAATCCACAAAAGGGATTTGGTCATTTAAAATACCCGACATGATCAATCCACAAAAGGGGATTGATCTAGTGAATAATACATCAATAATAAATAGAATACTCTTTGCAGTTACAATAATTCAACAGAGAGGACTATGGATGACAGATGTGAGACACTAGAGGGCAGGGGGAAAGGCCCCGAATCACATCTCGACAATACGCAGGCCATATTGAATGACCTAGCTACAGGACAGCGGGATACGATGAGCGTCATAGCACAAATGGCCATCAGCACACAGATGATTCAGCACAGTGTGAGCACTATGGGTGCAACCGCGGCAGGAGGATTGAGTGGTTCAGGAGGACACCAGGGAGGTGGTGCCAGTGGCTCCTGTGGATCTCAGGGCGGAGCGAGTCGACATCTTTCACCTATTCGTGCCTATACATCATCTGGGAGGATTCCCTGACCTCTATATCCGCAGTTCCAGGGGGGATAGTCGGGGCATGCAATGCCATAGGACCCATTTGGGGAGTACATGAGAGATTATTTGGCACTGGGACCAAATTTCCATGTAGACATGAGTTTGATAGATTATTGTTCGATCGAGTATCGGAATAGGCCTAAGGAGGCACAGAGGGGCAATGCGCAAACTCAGAACATGGACTTCATTAAGAAAGTGAGGAATCTAAATATTCCTACTTTCGATGGGTCATCTCGATGCTCAGCTCAGGCATGGGTACAGAAGCTTGACACATATTTCAAGCTCAACCTGATGATAGAGTCAAAAGCTAATAGCTTCGCCACCATGCACTTGGATGGGGAGGCCCACGAGTGGTGGTATCATGGGCTGGTGACCTTGGTTCACAGCCACATTACTTCATATTTGGAGTTCACTGAGAGGTTGATGGAAAGGTTTGATAGGAGGGATCTAGAACTCCATTTTAGGGATCTGACACAGTTGAGACAGACAGGGTAAGTTGAGGCCTTCGTCACAAAGTTCCAGAGGAAGGCAGTGGTCGTATCAGATATTTCAGAGCACAGATTGGTGATGTTGTTCACCGAGGTGTTGATGGAGCCATTGAGGGGCTGGGTTAAGGATTTCAAGCCTCACACCCTACAAGAGGCCATTGTGCGCACTAGAAACATGAGGGACTCAGTGTTGAAACCCAAAACCTTTACCGAACCCTTTGTGCCACAGAGAGAAAAGGATCAAAAGAATCCTCAGAGGGATTGGAAAGGTAAGCCCAAGTTGGACGATGACACCAGACGGGAGTTGATGAGGAAGAAGCTTTAATTCTCTTGCAAAGACCCTTGGGTCCCAAGGCATCGATGCATGGGAAAGGGACAGATCCACTACATTGAAGTGGAATCGGGCAGTGAGGAGGTGGATGAGGAGATCAGG
The DNA here is from genome assembly GCA_032191745.1 of Picea mariana. Classification (NCBI taxonomy): domain Eukaryota; kingdom Viridiplantae; phylum Streptophyta; class Pinopsida; order Pinales; family Pinaceae; genus Picea; species Picea mariana. The sequence goes on along the minus strand of JASDQU010682281.1, from coordinate 26,695 downwards.
GCATAGGCAGACAATGATTCAGAGGATGAGCCTACACATGAGCCAGAGAAACATTCGAAGAAACCTCAGATACATTCAGAGGCACAACCAAAGGAGGAGACAAAACGTCGCAGAGAGGTGAAAATGGGAACCATAGCAACCCTTTCCGAAGTACCCAGATAAAACACTCTCAGGTTCAAGGGCCTTATACAGGGGCAGCGCATGACATCTTTAGTAGATGGTGGGGCCACCCATAATTTCTTCAATGCATCCTTAATAGCCGAGAGTGGGTTACTTACGCACCGAGGAGTTTGAGGGGTTCACTGTGGCCATGGCAGATGGGTACACTATGACATTCTTGGACATAGTTCCAGACCTGGAGGTCAAGCTAGGAAACTACACCCTGACGGATACCTTTTACGTAGTTGACTTGTCAGGTACGGATGTTGTGTTGGGGGTACAATGGCTATATTCATTGGGAGAGATTGGGTTCAACTATCAAACGTTGACCATGAGTTTCAGAGATGCCAGCGGGTCGAGAGTAGTATTGAGAGGTATGTCTACAGGAGCACCCAGAGCAGTATCAGTGAAGAGGATGGAGTGGATCTTTCGCCACGATGATGTAGCATATGCAACAAAGTGTTTGATCACCACCCGAAAGGATTTAGAGGGCAAAGAACATTCCCATCCATAGATCAGAGAGTTTCTGAGTCGGTATGAGCCAGTGTTTGGGCCGATACCACCAGGGAGGCCACCTGACAGGGGGTTCGAGCATACTATTGAGTTGGAGGCGGGGGCTACACCTGTGATCATCGCGCCCTATAGACACCCCAAGAGATTCAAGGACGAGATTGAGAAAGCAATCAAAGAATTGCTTGTGATGGGGCACAAGAGGCCCAGCACGAGTCCTTTTGCTTCTTCACTCGTACTGGTGCTGAAGAAAGATGGCACATTGAGGATGTGCATAGACTACAGAACCCTTAATCAGAAAACAATCAAGAATAGGTACCCCATCTCGCGCATAGATGAGTTGATGGACGAGCTACATGGGGCAGTTTTCTTCACCAAAATCAATCTACGGTTAGGATATCATTAGATAAGCATCAGACAGCAGGACATAGAGAAGACATCTTTCAGATGTCATTTTGGGCACTTCGAGTTTTTGGTCATACTGTTTGGATTGACCAACGCACCGGCCACCTTTTAGTCTTGCATGAATCACATATTCAAGGAGCAGCTGAGGAAGTACCTTTTGGTGTTCTTAGATGACATTTTGATTTACAGCAAGACATGGGCTGAGCATTTGGCACACTTGGAGGAGGTCTTGGGTATTATGCAGGCATAGTCATTATATGCCAAGGAGTCCAAGTGTGAGTTCAGGATGAGAGAACTATTGTACTTGGGGCATATCATTAGTGAGCATGGAGTACAGGTTCATCAGGAGAAGATCAGAGCCATTATGGATTGGCCAACACCCAAGAACCTCACAGAGATGATGGTATTTTTTGGGTTATGCAGTTACTACAGGCGGTTTGTCAGAGGATTTTCACAGTTGGGAGCACCACTCACAAATCTAACCAAGAAGGGTGCTTTTCATTGGACAGATGAGTCACAACAGACTTTTCATTGGACAAGGAGGTTATGAGCACATGCCCTATTCAAGCCCTTTTGGATTTCTCTCGGTCATTTTCCTTAGAGTGTGACGCGTCAAGGGTGGGGATTGGAGTAGTTTTGATGCAAGGGGGCCATCCCATTTTGTTCGAGAGAAAGAATCTCAACGAGTCGGAAAGACTCTATTCGATTTATGACAAGGAAATTCTAGCAATCATGCATGACTTACAAAAATTCAAGCAGTATCTGGTGGGTAGAAGATTTGTAGTGAAGACTAATCACAACAGTCTCAAGTATTTCCTGGATCAAAAAGACCTCAGCGAGAGACATCAGAAGTGGGTCTCGAAGATCCAAGCCTTTGACTTTGACATTCAATATGTTAAAGGAAAAAGAAATGTCGTAGCAGATGCTTTGTCCAGGAGGCCAACAGGGTGTTCGATGATGCATATTGCAAAGACTGGAAGGCACATTTGTTGGCGGATACTCCAAAAACAAGTTTGTTTCTGAGGTATTGGATGAACAGGTAGTTGATGATAGATACCGGGTCTTAGATGATGTCATTTTCTACAAGGACCGGATCTACTTGGTTCCATAATCTACCTTAAAAGGGAAGGTTCTGAAGGTTTGTCATGATTCACCTACAGTCGAGCATCAGGGAATCTTCAAAACCTACCGACAGATTAGGGAGAGATTCTCATGGAAGGGTCTCAGGGATGATGTACTGAAACACATCCAAGAGTGCATGACTTGTCAGCAGAACAAGTATGAGCAGACGCACCCCGCGGGATTACTTCAACCTCTACCCATTCCTTAGCAGAAATGGGAGAGAATTTCTATGGACTTCATTACAGGACTTCCTCGAGTGCAGGGCAGGGACTATATATTTGTAGTGGTCAACAGGCTGACCAAATTTACACACGTTTTTTCCATACCCACTGGCTACAAGGCCATACAAGTAGTGGAGCTATTTTTCAGAGAGACTTTCCGGTTGCACGGTTTACCCAGGCAGATATTCAGTGACAGAGATGGGCGCTTCATCAGTGCATTTTGGCAGGAGCTCTTGAGGTTGGTGGTCACAGAGTTAGCCACGAGTACCAGCTACCACCCGTAGATAGATGGACAGACAGAGATTGTCAACAAATGAGTGGAGGGGTATCTGAGGAATTATTTGGGGGGGCAGCAGCGCACATGGGTGAGATGGTTGCACATGGGTGAGTACTGTTACCACACAACTTACCACATGTCTACCGGGATGTCACCGTTTAGAGAAATGTATGGATATGATGCACCCTCTTTTGTGGAGACTGTGTTTGGGGATAGCAGGGTCCCAAGGGCCAAAGACTAGATCGAGGAGAGTCAGAGGATTCTAAGGGTGGTAAAGGAGAACCTACAGGTAGCTCAAAACCAGCAGAAGATCTATGCAGATAGGCATAGGATAGAGCGCAATTTCAAGGTAGGGGACTTGGTTTTTCTGCGATTACAACTGTATAGAATGTCTTCATTGAAAAGAAGCGAGGCAGAGAAGCTGAAGCCTAGGTTCTATGGGTCGTACAAAGTCAACAGGAAGGTAGGCGAAGTGGCCTACGAGCTAGAGTTGTCGAAGGGTAGCAAGATTCACAAGGTGTTCCACGTTTCTTGCCTAAAAAGACAGTGGGACAACAGGTGTCCATTTCAGAGGAGTTGCCACCCTTGGATGAGGAGCGACAATTGGAGTTAGTGCCAAAGGAGGTACTAGAGCGGAGAGAGCACAGGTTGAGGAGCAGGGTCATCAAGGAGTGCTTGGTCGAATGGAGGGGACTTCTAGTGGACGATGCCACATGGGAGGGAGGGCATACATTGCAGCACCCAGGATTGATGTTGCTTGAGGACAAGCAGTCTCAGGAAGGGAGGACTGTGATGTCCCGTTCCCAAGAATAGCCTCAGCTGGGAGTGACTTAGTAGTCTATTTGTTCTCGTAGACTATAGTTAGGCACAAACAGGGAACAAAGGGAGAAATAAGGGTGAATAAATGGTGCAACGATGAATTAAGCCAAAAACCATAGGAAAAGTCACTTAAGCCAAAGTCAACGAAGAAATAGAAAAAAAAGGTGTTAAGGGGGGACCTAATTAATTAATCACATTCGACTTAGGAGGAAAGGCGCCTAGCCTAAGTGATGTCAATGGAAAATTAGATCGGGGGAGGTATAAGAAGAGGAATTCGACCTAATTCCTCATTATGTTATGTTATGATTTTGAGTTGAGAACAGGTTCCAGAAGAGGAAGTATATCTCTTAGCTGTTTTGTAAATTTCTGGAGGAAACCACCACCCAGATCAGTTTCATTGTTGGAAGACACACCCTAGCCTATCAGAGATACCATCCAAGCATTTCACCATGCCAAATTCGTATTCAGTATACCCAGTTCAGAGATTGTGCATTGCAGCCGATGAGGGCACAAGGGCTAGAGATAGTTTTGTGTAGTTGGACGAGACCATGCTAGATCTCGCCATTTCCTTCTGACCCAGTTGAGAGGAAAGGGAGCCAGGGCGCTTCTTTTGAACTATCATTCATCATGTTCTGACGGAGGAATCTTCTAGTGCACAGTAGGCAGCTAGGAAGTGCATAGCACTTGGGGAAGTACAGTGAAGGTTCCAAAGAGCTCACCGGGACAGACCCGAAGAAACCCTCCCGACCCAATACAAAGCATATCAGGGCGCTCAGTTTGAGCCACACATCGTCAGATTCCGACGGTGGAATCACTGGGGTGCACCAGTTGTCCAGGAGAGGGGCACAAACCCCCTGGGGGTCCCATCCGGGGTCCCATTTGATCAGTACAGGACCGATCTTCAGTCTGACAGTCACCAAGAGGAGCTGTGAGGTTAGGGCGCATCATTTGGGACAGTTTCCAGGTAGATTAGATGAGAATTGTTGGCAGGGAAAACTTTCCAAACATTTGCATAAGTTGTCGTGAGTATCCGAGATTGCATCTAGCAGATCTATGCATGCATTTTGTCGATTCTTCCCAATCTTCTGTATACAGGTGTTTCTTGTTGTTTTGCATTGTATTCCAACGATGATCAACTCTTATGAGATCTAGTTGATGAGTAGTTCCTATATTTCCTATATGCACATTGTATTTCTTGCTATTTTCCATAATACATGCTATTGAGTTGTGTTGGTTCCTTTATTTCGCATGCATCATATATTCTGCTCAAACACTTATTTATATGACACACATGAAAAATCACCACGCATGTTAAACAAGGAACTAAAACACCCAGAGTATCAAATCTAACAGCCGAGACATCAGTTTCAGTAGAGTCTATCCAGATCCATTGGATCAGGGATATTTCAGATTACCCCCTTGCAGTGATTCTATCATCTCTAAAGTGATAGGAATACCTGCCTAAGGTGACAGTGGGTAGGTGTTCTCAAAGTTGTCGCCATTTGGTGGTTGGGTCGGGATTTTCCCAACCTACAACTTCTGCGATAACAGTCCCCATTCTCGGGGTGCTTAGTTTTATTGCTACGACCAACTACCCCTTGGAGGTGGTAACTCCCTCTAAAGTCAGGTATTTATATCCTGGGTAGGTCTGTTGGAATTCTAAGGTGGCTCTACTAGGATACATGATTTACGGGACCCTAACTATTCACTTATTCTATTGTTATGTAAAAGGTGATTTTGCTTTATAATGGCTATCGCATCCATGGTCTAACACACCTTACCCACATGGACCCTCTCTTTATTATGTGTACCACATTTTGGCGATCGGACATGACTCTGCACCTGATCGTCCACTATCACATTTCTCAAGACAATTTCACATCTTTTGAGGCCTATCACGGATTTTGAGGCATTGGTCACACTCTCTGAAGCACAAACGTGTTGTTTTCCTCCGCATGGACCTCCTCTACACTTGCCATGTTTCAGTTGCCACAACACTCCTCCTTTGGCACTTTTTTAAAGCATTTTCTTCACTAAAGGAGGGTCAACCTCTCTTGGGGCACTTGATGACAGCCATGGGGTTTATTTTGAGCCACTTTGATGATGTGGAGGTCACTTAAATGAATTTGCACTTGAAGATTATAGCATGGCACTCATCCCTTGCTATGTGGAAGGGATTTTGATCACACTTTTGATTACTTGTTGAACAAATGGAAGAAGTCGTCCACTTAGAAGGGATTTATTTGACTTGGGGTAAGGTCGTCCCCTTGCTTGAAGGAGAATGTTGGACCTAGGTTGGCCAAGGATCCTTCCTTGCGAATATTTTGAGGCCTCCCAAAGTCACTTTTGATGGAACTTTGTACCTTGGAGCCAAATCAACCCTCTTAGAAGCTTGACATCATTTTTGTTGTCGAGGGTTTTATAACCCATTTTTTCACTTGGAGGGTCACTCCCATGCTTCATGGAGGCACCTTGATGCTAGGTATGGACATGGTCATGCTTTGGAGACATATTTAAAGGATTTATGGACATTATTTGAGCATTCTTTGAGCACATTTTGTGGAGTCCACCCTCTTTTATGAGGGTTTCTAGCATGTAAAGCATCATTTAATTGCAATTTGACTTGGTCTCCAAATTATGTGGATGGCTAGTCACTTTTATTTTATTTCCTTAATCTTATTTTAGGAAACAAAGAATGGAAAGGAGTTGTGAGCCACATCTATAAATAAAGGCACTCATGTCATTCTAAATTGTTGTGAATTGTTGGAGATCATTATTGGAGCCATTTAATAGAAGATCTTTACTTGGTATTTTCTTGGTGTCAATTCTTGGAGCTCTATCTCTCTTGATTATTCTTCTTGGTATTTTTAAAGGCTAATGTGAAATGATTCAAGATTCTACATAAACTACAAAGATCTTTGGGCACATTTTGTGGAGTCCGCCCTCTTTTATGAGGGTTTCTAGCATGTAAAGAATCATTTAATTTTAATTTGACTTGGTCTCCAAATTATGTGGATGGCTAGTCACTTTTATTTTATTTCCTTAGGCTTATTTTAGGAAACAAATAATGGAAAGGAGTTGTGAGCGACATCTATAAATAAAGGCACTCCTGTCATTCCAAATTGTTGTGAATTTTTGGAGATCATTATTGGAGCCATTTAATAGAAGATCTTTACTTGGTATTTTCTTGGTGTCAATTCTTGGAGCTCTATCTTTCTTGATTATTCTTCTTGGTATTTTTAAAGGCTGTTGTGAAATGATTCAAGATTCTACATAAACTAGAAAGATCGATCCATTGAGGAGTTATCAACTACTTGGAGGGAGGACGTCTAGGGTTTGTATCTCTTCCTTCTTCCCTAGAACAAATTGGTAAGTGTTTATCTCTTGTCTTGATTAGTTATATTCTCCTTGGCAAGGGTTTTAAGTATTCTTTTCAAGGCTTTTGTTGATCTTGTTGGTGAAGGCTATTCCCTTGGGGAAACACTTCTTATAAGGCCTTGGTTTTCATGGTTTGTCTTTATTAGACAAGAGACTACTAGCCCTATGGCCCTAGTCTCATTTTAATCTATAAACGTGGATAACCAATTCTTAGAGGGGCATACTTCTTGACCCCATAAGCCCTAAGTGGAGACAAGGCTTTAAGCTTCACTCCCAACAACCAACCACAAAAACCCTAAAAATTCAATTCTTTTACCTTTATGTCATGTTATAAAATACAAATACATATAAAAGATAAACCATCAAAAATAATTGTTTCATTATCTAGTGCAAAGTTAACGATTTACTTTCATTTTCTAGACATTTTCATCTGTGGGTTTATGCTTCATTACTAATTTCTAACCCTAAGAAGGCAAATCGACCATATGGGTATTTGTTCTTCAAGGTTGTATCCAATGTTTTGTGTCTTATTTAAGGTGCTTACTAATTCTGGAAATTAAATTACAGCAACAAAAATCAAAATTTGTGAAACCCTAAAGCTATGGTTTAGCGCTAAAATGTGTATTCTAACCCTACTCTAGCTTATATTTCACTTGTGGATTGTTTATAAAAGAAAACATAACACATTCTAATAGTGAAATTCATCTCCTAAGCAGTTCATTGCTGTTATATTTCATTTTGGAGATTTTTTGTGAAACCCTAGGGGGATTCACCATCTATTTTTGCACGTTTGAGTTAATTTCATGGTTATTATTCATTTGTACTTGCATTTAATCATTTTTGGGCTAATTTTGCATAGTTTATTCATTTTCCTAACTAAAGTACCCAAGGTTCATCATTCTAAGTTTTTTTAGGCACTCCTGGGGTGCTTTTCCTCACCCAAAATCTGCATTTTCTGCATTTTTTAATCATATATCAAGTTCTGGACTTGTTGGACAGCAGTGAGCTAGTCCATTTTACAACATACAATCAAGGTACAACTAAGGTATGTCATTCACTCTTGATTTGTGCAATTAAATCTCACTCTTAAGCAGTTAAAGGTACATTTTCTCTTCATCTAGAGAGTAATTTCTTTGTGTCGATTTATACTTCTACTGTAGCATATTTATTTCATATCTCGACACTTTTATAATTAGCTCCTAACCCTTGGTTGACTATCCTTATGGCATTTTTCTACTAAGGCATTGGTCTATCTAACATAGGTGTGTAGTTGGAAGTTGTTAGATTTTTAGGGTAAGAGTAAAACAACAGTCTCTTTTTAAAAATGAAAGCAAGATTCCCTTAGATCTGAAGTACAAGATCAGCAATAGGCAGTGACAGTAGAATAGAACTCTGATCTTAAGATTGTAAAGTCATCTAATCAATAAATCTAGATCTCAAACTGAAAAATGAAAACCCTAACTTAACAGAGATATTCCAATCCTCTAAGTTAGGGTTTTCATTTTTCAGTTTGAGATCTAGATTTATTGATTATATGACTTTACAATCTTAAGATCAGAGTTCTATTCTACTGTCAYTGCCTATTGYTGATTCTGTACTTCAGATCTAAGGGAATCTTGCTTTCATTTTTAAAAAGAGACTGTTGTTTTACTCTTACCCTAAAAATCTAACTAAAGTACCCAAGGTTCATCATTCTAAGTGTTTTTAGGCACTCCTGGGGTGCTTTTCCTCACCCAAAATCTGCATTTTCTGCATTTTTTAATCATATATCAAGTTCTGGACTTGTTGGACAGCAGTGAGCTAGTCCATTTTACAACATACAATCAAGGTACAACTAAGGTATGTCATTCACTCTTGATTTGTGCAATTAAATCTCACTCTTAAGCAGTTAAAGGTACATTTTCTCTTCATCTAGAGAGTAATTTCTTTGTGTCGATTTATACTTCTACTGTAGCATATTTATTTCATATCTCGACACTTTTATAATTAGCTCCTAACCCTTGGTTGACTATCCTTATGGCATTTTTCTACTAAGGCATTGGTCTATCTAACATAGGTGTGTAGTTGGAAGTTGTTAGATTTTTAGGGTAAGAGTAAAACAACAGTCTCTTTTTAAAAATGAAAGCAAGATTCCCTTAGATCTGAAGTACAAGATCAGCAATAGGCAGTGACAGTAGAATAGAACTCTGATCTTAAGATTGTAAAGTCATCTAATCAATAAATCTAGATCTCAAACTGAAAAATGAAAACCCTAACTTAACAGAGATATTCCAATCCTCTAAGTTAGGGTTTTCATTTTTCAGTTTGAGATCTAGATTTATTGATTATATGACTTTACAATCTTAAGATCAGAGTTCTATTCTACTGTCAYTGCCTATTGYTGATTCTGTACTTCAGATCTAAGGGAATCTTGCTTTCATTTTTAAAAAGAGACTGTTGTTTTACTCTTACCCTAAAAATCTAACTAAAGTACCCAAGGTTCATCATTCTAAGTGTTTTTAGGCACTCCTGGGGTGCTTTTCCTCACCCAAAATCTGCATTTTCTGCATTTTTTAATCATATATCAAGTTCTGGACTTGTTGGACAGCAGTGAGCTAGTCCATTTTACAACATACAATCAAGGTACAACTAAGGTATGTCATTCACTCTTGATTTGTGCAATTAAATCTCACTCTTAAGCAGTTAAAGGTACATTTTCTCTTCATCTAGAGAGTAATTTCTTTGTGTCGATTTATACTTCTACTGTAGCATATTTATTTCATATCTCGACACTTTTATAATTAGCTCCTAACCCTTGGTTGACTATCCTTATGGCATTTTTCTACTAAGGCATTGGTCTATCTAACATAGGTGTGTAGTTGGAAGTGACTTGTACTATACAGATTGTTTCTAAGGATTGGGATACCCCTTGTGGCTTCAACTGGCCTAAACTGAAGGGGAGATTGTGCTAAGGTGACAGTGGTGCATTTCCCGTGTTGTACTTATCCCCAATAGCATCCTCACAAAGGCTGTTACTTTGGGCAGTAATAGATCCAATATAAACTAAGCGTGGTTATAAAGTGTAGTTTACATATAAACCTTTATTTTAGGACAGTCTTGGACTCAAAAAGGATCTTAGATCCCTCCTTGCAACACTCATAATGGTCTCTAATAGTGCTATCACAACTTAGAAATATATTTTTGGTTTTGCATGAACACTATTTGGAGCAGAACATTGAGTTTTTGTAGAGTACTACATATATAAAGCAAAATTAAGACAAATTCAAATTGGGGTTTGTTACAAAAGTCTGGCTAGTTATGGTTTTTTAAGTTCAACATCAAAGGATTTGGTCACTGCCATTAAACTTGTTGGAAGACAATTCAAATGAACTAGATGTCAAGATTTCTTCCTAAATTAGAGGTTGTTAAGTAACTTCTTGATATTAATTTCCATTGACATAGCCTAACTACTTATTTATTTACATTTTTAAAGATTCAAGTATTGATCTTATGCAACTGGAACACATATCGAATATAGGTGGTCAAAATTTTGAATGTGCTTAATGTGAGTGATTGGCAGTGCAAATGATTATTTAGCAATTCCCCACTTGGTTCATATAAATATTATATTTTGGTACATTGCATAGCACGCGATGACCTCAAGAGAAATGGTATGGAAAGGTGAGCTCCAATTAAAAGTGCTTTTAATACACTGGCCTAGATATCTTCGGGATGAACCGAGTTAGTACATCATTTGCTAGTAATAAGAGTGGTCGAGCATAAGGACTTGAGAGGGCTTCAAGTGCTAAAGCATTTGAGATACAAAACTTGTTGTCTTGTACGTACATGGATGGATCAATTTTAGCCCAACAAAGACTAGGATCCTCTAGTCATTAGCTAACAGATTTCTAGGCTAACAATGTGTTTTATCATCATGCGTTAGTAATCCCCACATGTTTAGTTCTATCTGCTATAGTTTTGGTTAAAATATCCCTTTTGAGTGTCCAAATATAGTTGAATGGTTTTAGTCTTTTATAGACAAGCAAGCTAGGAAGGAATTGTTTCCTTAGTTCACTAGAACTCAAATAGAGATGGAAGATGACATATATATGTCATGGACATTTATGATGGGCTTTGGTATACATATACCTTGAACAAATATCATTATCCAGTACACATGTCAATAAAACAATAAGTTGATGTTAAACTCACGGAATTCCTATAGGATATTATAAGATTAGAGCAAGGATAAATAACATGCTTAATTCCATTTTGAAAACCAATAATGAACAATTCTCCTCAAAGAAAAACCAACCAAAGAATGTAAGAAACTTAGATCGTAAGAAAATGCATCATATCAAAAGAAACCAACTTATGTAACAACCAAGTAAACAGCAGTGATAAAGACATAAGACTACCATTAAAGCCAAGTCCGTTGGAAAATGCATCATATCAAAAGAATCCAAATTATGTAACAACCAAGTAAATAGCGGTGATAAAGACATAAGACTAGCATTAAAGCCAAGTCCCTTAAACATCAAGCACTTGAGGTTCATTCGTACTGTAGATTTTGATGTCAAACAACATTAAATCTTGAACAAAGAAAGCTCCCAAATCCTCTGAAATAGAAGACTATAACAAAGTTGCTTTGGTAATGGAACTAGGTAAAAATGATATGGAAGATAAAAAGACAAACACTATTTGTTCACAAGAGGAAAGAAATCACATAAATTCAAGGCAACGGAACTGAGAAAACGACGCAATATAGGAAACTCCCATTTCATCGATATGAATCAAATGAATTCTCAATAGGATTTTTGTCAAAAATTGGAAGCTTTATGACTTGCCTAATATTTTGTATAAGGGTTGTAGCCTAAGATTACCCTCACGCTCTATTTCAAAATCAACCACTATAGACAAAGGAGGAATCAAAACATCATTTATTTCATCAATTATTGATGTTGTGTCATGTCATCGGAGGGTTGTATCCTCCATTCTTTTAACAAAAGAACATTGTATGAGTTGAATCCCAGGTTTTATAACAACCATTCAAGATATTTAATTGTGAAGGAAGTTATCCCGATGTGCTAGCTCAAGTGGTTGATTTTTTTGAGCTTCATGTATGAGGTCTCAAGGTCAATCCCCCAAGTTAGCTACCTCTCTCATGTGCCTTCAATGGAAGTGCCAAGGGATTTTTTGCGGAAGGTTTTCTTTAGAAAAACAATCATGAAGGAAATTAATTATTACAGAGATATTTTCAAAACTAAAGACTTCTGTAAATATTGTCAATGTTTATACAAATTTTTGGATGTATCGCATCCATTTTAATTTCAACGTTCTAGACCAAAGCAGTGTAGTCCATCATTCATTTTTTTTCCTAATGATGAATCCCACTAGTTTGGTTTGATACGTCAAAATTAAAAATGAATGAGGTACATCCTAAAGTTTCTATAAACATTTTCAAAACTAATTTCCTAGGTAATAATACTTAGTATTTACACATTTTAATTTTAATTTAAGTAATCACTTTCTAATGTCTCTGTATTTCTTATAATAAAAAACACTAGATATATTTTTATTTATATTTTCTAAATGTTTTCTTAGCATCCCAAGGTGAGCATTGGGTGTGGTCTACTATTGGGCGTCTCCAACACAACATGTTGGGCGTCCCCAACTGTTGAACTACACACAATACTTGCCTTTGAAATTATTTCAAAAAGGTTCTTTTCCTATTGGCTTTATTTACAAATATTAAGAAGTTATTTAGTAAGTTACTTAGAATACTGGTCTTTTATTTCAAGTGTTTATTACTATGATGATGATCAATATAGGTTGGCAACGATTATAGTTCGATGGTATTCATAAGGTTCCTAAGAACCCAAAAAAAACGTGAAGATATGCTTACTTTGTTAAAAAAATATACTAAATTTGCTACAAGAACTGATTAAACATTGTGGAAATCGAACAAGGAAACTTCCCTATGTTCAGTATACAACCACACAGTTACTAAGAGCATCTAAGGGGCTTTGGCCATAATGTGAATTCCAACCGCAGTAAGAACTACAAGTCGAATGAAGAGTTCATCAACATGGATTGTAGAACTAGCTATAAGTATAAAGAATTGTCTACAAGAACGAATTACAAACTTTGGCTTTGAAAGAAGGAAACTTGTTTGTATTGAGTATAAGAAAACCGCAGTAAGAACTACAAGTCGAATGAAGAGTTCATCAACATGGATTGTAGAACTAGCTATAACTATAAAGAATTGTCTACAAAAACGAATTACAAACTATGGCTTTCAAAGAAGGAAACTTGCTTGTATTGAATATAAGCAAATCGTAGTAAGAACTACAAGTCGAATGAAGAGTTCATCAACATGGATTGTAGAACTAGCTATAAGTATAAAGAATTGTCTACAAGAACGAATTACAAACTATGGCTTTCAAAGAAGGAAACTTGCTTGTATTGAGTATAAGCACCAACCAGTCAATGAGAGAATCTATGAGGACTTGGCCACAATGCCAATTGCAACAACAAGAACTACAAGTTGAATGACAATTTCATCAACATGTGTTGTAGCACTAACTAAAAGTATAAAGAACTAGATAAAAGAAACGTTCACAAACTATGGCACTCAAAGAAGACTACTTGTATTAAGTATAAGAGTCACCCTATGTCAAGAGTTTCCTCTTATGTATATAATAAATTTAGGGTTAAGTATAGGAGTCACCTTATGTCAAGATTTTCCTCTTATGTATATAATAAATTTAGGGTTATTAGTCATTTGAGCCAATTCCTTATGTTTTTGGAATGAAGTCCAAAATAAGGTGGGTGGGCAATATATTTGCTAGGATGGAAGGACACTCCAATCACCTAGAACATATTGCTTGAGAACATAGGAAGATCACCTTCATGTGAGGATGAGGCGATTAGCAACAAGTCGCTTGAATGAGGTGGAATCCCCACGAAAGAGAGAGCTCATGGCTCAAAAATAGATAGCAATTCATATTGCTTGAGAACATAGGAAGATCACCTTCATGTGAGGATGAGGCGATTAGCAACAAGTCGCTTGAATGAGGTGGAATCCCCACGAAAGAGAGAGCTCATGGCTCAAAAATAGATAGCAATTCTAATCAAAGTTTTGAAGAAAATCATAAAGATTGACAACAAATAGAGACGGTGAAATCCTCTTCATTAAGATTGATATCGATTATTTTATTTTTCCTAGTAAAAACTACGGTCTTTCTATAGGTATAGACTCAGTATTGCAATACAAATTAACATTAGAAATTCTATTAATATCAATGCATTATTCATGCATCTAGAATTGTTGCTCGGCACCAAATCTTTGTATATAGCTAATCAACATAATGGATTTAGCCCAATAGGAACAAGATAAGGCAAGCATGGCATCCCTAGTATTTTTTGATAAGAAACTATTCTTTGTCACTAAAAAGATGTTTGGTTGCTCATTAGAATCTCACATAACAACAAAATTAAAATGCATACATTGATATGGTACAAAGTTAACTAGCACGCAGATTACACTTAAAAGAGTAAAGATAAAGAAAAAGGAAATATACAATTAGAAAAAAAATCAGAATCACTATTGTCATATCAACATAGGATTAGTAACCCTGGAAAAAATTGAACTTCAATTCCATTAAGGACCCAACCATCACGAGGGAGTTGATTCCAACACAGGTAAAGGCCTCACTCCTCTCCTAATACATGAGGTTGGACTAATGGAATTTTTGGTTCACAATGTTCTCGTATAGACACACCCCACAAGACCTAGCAATCACAAGGGATTTACTTCCAATTCAAGTAAAGGCCTCACCACTTCTCTCTAAATACAGGAGGTTAGACTAATGGCTTTTTAATTAACAATGTGGTAGTATAGGTTCACCCCATGGCCACTTGCAATACCAAAGGGGCATGGAACATTGATCAATGTCGAACAAATGTTTGATGTTCAAACTCCAAGTCTCCTCAATTCAAAATTAAAGTGTAAATGAATACATCTATATGATGTTCAAGATATAGTGTTTTCCAAGGGAGAGACTTTCAAGGAACATTTTGTAAAGATCTATGAGAAAATATCTTAGGATAGCTTATAGGAGTTACATCCAACAGGTATAATTGTAAACAATTATAAGACCAATAAAAATGCGATATGTAATTAGTCTTAGGAGATACAATCAAGAGAGACTAAAGAAATATAATTACAAAATTAATGACTATTGTAGGTTAAGTAGATGACCAATGTCAGACAAATGTTTGAAGTTCAAACTCCAAGTCTCCCCAACTCAAAATTAAAGTGTAAATGAATACATTTATATGATGTTCAAGAAAAAGCATTTTCCAAGGAAGATATTTTCAAGGAACATTTTGTAAAGGGCTATGAAAAAATATCCTAAGATAGCTCATAGGAGTTACATCCAACGGGTATAATTGTTAACCATTATAAGACAAATAATAATGAAATATAGTCTTAGGAGATACAATCAAGAGAGACTAAAGGAATATAACTACAAAACTAAAGACTATATTAGGTTAAGTAGATGACCATGGAGAATTAGTCAAGCTCTGAATTATACCTAGACATAAAGGGGTTACATGGCTCATAGATACTACTAATAATAATAATAATCTATTTTTAAGGTCATGGCCAAGCCAGCGCACCAAATTGGTGTATGAGACCCCCTTGTTTGTGGGACAAGGAACCCCCTTCTGCCCAGCGATTTGATTAGTAAAGTCTACGAAGGTATACATACCCTACCCCCCTCTGGATTTGAACCTGTGACCTCTTAAGAGGAAACACATATTCTTAACCATTAGGCCCACTCAAGCTATATATAAATGAAATGGAACAACTAGAATCAATCCTGGATGATGCTTTAATCCAATGATATTAAGTTTTTGAGGTTATCACACTATCCAAAATTACATATATTTGTATGAGATTGGAATTTATGGCTAGAATTTGAGAGTAAACTCCAGGATTCATGATTCACCTAAAATTTGGGTCCTTCCTAAAATGACCAGAACTTTAACTTCATCACGGTGAAAGAAACTTATAAAAATGGGCACAAGTTTGCAAACTATATTTAAGTGAAATTGAAATGTTTTTTTCATATACTATAAATGAATGAATAAAAAGTGAACCCCAAAGCAAGTAAACTTTCAAAATAATATCACATAACACCAAAAGTCATATTTAATAACCAAATAGGTCCAATGTAGACCAAGCATGGTTAGAAAGGGTTAGAAAGTGTTGATCTTACATATAAACTTTTATTTTAGGACAACTTAAACTTGAAAGGATATTTTTAGTATATCCCTTCTTCCAATACTCATAATGGTCTCTGAAAGTGCTATCACAATGTAGAATTATATTTATGGTTTTGCATGAACACTAGTTGGAATGGAATACTAAGATTTTACATAATAATACAAAATTAAGATAAACAAGATTGGGGTTTGTTACAAAAGTGGGGTGATTTATGGTTTTTTACCTTGGAGTTCAACTTCAAAGGATTTGTTCACTACTATTGAATGTGTTGGAAAACAATTAAATTGAATCAGATGGTGGGACTTCTTCCTAAATTAGAGTTCGTTATGTACTTCTTGATATTAATTTCCACTAACATAGCACAACTCTTTGTATTTACATTTCTAAATATTCAAGTATTGATCGCTACTAATGTTAGCTTTTATAACTCGGGAGGTACTCCGCATGTTTTGTCTTGTATGCGGAAGTAACCTTGCACTTGCACTACTAGGCACTTGACTTTGTAATCGACGTTTTATAAAGTTGAATAAAGTGACTCTTTTGTTAAAGTGACTTTTTGTAAAGTGTCCTTTCTAATATTTTATTAAAGTGACTTTATGCCATAAAGTGCATTTATGTCATAAAGTGGAATCTTACTTTAGTAAATGTAAGTGATTTGTTTTGGAGGGAATGAATCATGTCCCTTGATCTTGTAAAGGCAAGATTAGATCTTGGCCATTGGATTTAGGGATGGGGAAGGTGAAAATTCATTTTCAGGTTATAAGAGTAAGCCTAAGGTAGTGTGCAAGACAAGCTTTGAGAGATTTTGAGAGAGTAAGGAAGAAATTGTTTGCAGCTAGGTTTGGCACAGTTTTCAAGATATATTGGGCACATTTCCCAAGTGAGTTTTATGTGTGAGAGGTGCTCCGAATATTGTTGTTGTTGGAGGTCGTACTGTACAGATTTGTATAGTTCGTACAGCAAGGAGAATGGGCATAGATTTCGAGGCCATTTGTTGGCTTGAATTTTGAGGTGTGTTAGGGGTTTTCTTTGTTGTAGAAGGACAATTATGGACAGTTCGTACAACAGACTGTTGACAAATTTATTTAGCTGTTGTTCAGTGAGAGCATCGTACAACAGTATGGATTTGGCATGGATTTCTAGACAAAAAAAGTGGGGAACTGTTAAGTGCCTGTAAGTTGTCTCTTGCTGCCATTAATGACTGTTATAGCTTGTATTTCTTCCTGAAGCTGATAATAAAATCTCTCTCGGTGGGTTTCCCCAAGTTGGGGTTTTCGCTGGCTGCTTGCCAAAATTTCTGGGTGTGCACATGTGATTATGTGACTATTGCTCATTGTTATTTTCCGCTGAAAATGTGCTTAGTAATATGTGTTTCTGCTATTGAAGTATAATTGTGATGTGGGTTATTTTCATTTAAGACAGAAATCTAAGTTTGCTAAGTGTGTGACAAAAGATCTATATGTGTTAGTGTGCTTTTGTTACTGATTTTCTACAACTAAGACACATATCGAATAGAGGTGGTCAGGCATTGCAAATAGTTATTTAGCAAGTCTCCCTTTATTCATATAAATATTATCTTCCGGTACAGTGCATAGCCATGAGATGACCTCCAATTAAAAGGGTTTTTAATACGATGGCTTGGATATCTTGGGGACAAGCCCACTTAGTACATTTTTTTGCTAGTAATGGGAGTGGAACTCCATCAAATCAATCAAGCGTAAGGATTCAGGAGCACTTCAAGTGCTAAAGCATTTGAGATATAAAACTCGCAATATTGTGCCTAGATGGAGGGATCAATTCAAATTTCAAACCCAATAAAGGCTTTGTTCCTCTAGTTATATTGAAATTTGGGCGTGTGCTATGTTGTAAAGTAGGTAAGAGATATCTAGGCCAACAATGGGTTTTATCTTCATACTTTGGTAATCCCTATCTTGTTTACTTCTATTTGTTATAGCTAGGGTTATAAAGTCCCTTTTGAGTGTCCAATTATAGTTGAATGGTTCTAATGTTTTATAGACAAGTTCTAATGTTTTATAGACAAGCAAGCTGGGAGGGAATTGTTTGCTCAGTCCATTAGACATTGAATGTGTCCAATTATAGTTGAATGGTTCTAATGTTTTATAGACAAGTTCTAATGTTTTATAGACAAGCAAGCTAGGAGGGAATTGTTTGCTCAGTCCATTAGACATTGAATAGAGATGGGAAGATAACCTTGAAGTATGTCATGGACATTTATGGTGTGTTTGGGTATGCATATATCTTGAATAGATATTATTATCCTATATGCATGTCAAGAAAACACAAAGTCGATGTTAAACTCACAAAAAGTCTATAAGATATAATGGGATTAGAACTGGGATAAATAACATACTCAATACCATTTTGCAAATCAGTAATGGACAATTCTCCTTGTTTTATATAAAAGCAAAGAAAATCCCACCAAAGAATGTAAGAAATTTAAATCATGAGAAAATTCCTCACATCAAAAGAATCCAAGAATCCAAATTAAGTAACCAAGAGAACATCCAAATTAAGTAACCAAGAGAACAAAAGTGATAAAGATGCAAGCCTAGCATTAAAGCCAAGTTAGTTAAATAATTGTAACACCCTAATTTTAGATTTTATTTTAGATACATTAGGCTTTAATAATTGAACCTGGAATGTTACATGACTTGATGCTTTCATATGGCTTATATGTTGCTTTATGTGATGCTTTAATATCACATGGTTTATAGGTGATTCTTTATGGTTTATATGATGCTTTATGTGATGCTTGGATATCACATGGTTTATAGGTGTTTCTTTGATATCATATGCTTTACATGGTGCATTATGTGATGTTTAATACCATGTAGTTTATGATTCTTTAAGTGGATCACGGTGCCTTAGTATTATGTGGTTACCTGGATGTTATGGTTTATGACCTAGGAGACTTATTATGATGATGTATTACATATATGCACATGCTAGATGCCTCATTATGATGTTGGATACCTTTCCTTTGACATCGTTCATAATATGATATATGCACATGTTAGCTGCCTTGTTATGATGTGGGTTAGGTGGATGCCTTATTAGAGAGATATTCCATTGTGACTTATGTATAGATTGCTTGTCAATGAGATACTTCATGTAGTTGATTACGATGATGATATTGTATGTACAAGTTGGTATCTTGGATGGACTAATCTGTTACATATTGAAGCCTTAGTGGACAAAGGGAAAATGCACTCAAGGGAAGGGCTCATGTCTCAATGAGGGTGACTATCTGATCCTAGCGCCTAGGAAGCTTGGAAAATGAGAAAAGACTTGGTATAATAAAAAACACTAGATGGAGTTTTATTTGTATTTTCTAAATGTGTTCTTTATAACATTCAAAAGTGAGGGGTGGCAGGTGTAAGGGGGGTCATCATTGATCCTAAAGGAAAAATCGAAACAACTTATGCCTGGGATTTAGGGAATTCCACCAACAACCAAGCCAAGGCATATGCACTCCTTCGGGGTTTACATATTGCTATTGATTCCAAAATCAATTCTCTATTCATTGTAGGAGATTCAAGCACAATCATCAAATTGATGGCTTTGAAATCTATCCCAGCCGATAACAAATTAGCATCTATCCTTGCTCGCTCTCAAAAGGAGGTGTGTGTCTTTCAAAATATTTTGCTCTTTCAGATATTGAGGGAGCATAATTCCCAAGCTAGCTCGCTCACCAATGAGGCCACCATTTGAAAATGGGGGTGCTAAGGATCAATGGAAGTTCATGTTATCAAGTCATTCCTTAATCATATATTCATGCACTCGAGGACATGTACCACCATATTAAATCAACATATGTCATGCCTCCCCTATCCCAGTCACATAGCCCGAAAATTAAAATATTTTTCTCTTTCAGATATTGAGGGAGCATAATTCCCAAGCTGGCTCACTTGCCAATGAGGCCACCATTTCAAAATGGGGGTGCTAAGGATCAATGGAAGTTCATGTTATCAAGCCATTCCTTAATCATATATTCATGCACTCGAGGGCATGTACCACCATATTAAATCAACATATGTCATGCCTCCCCTATCCCAGTCACATAGCCCGAAAATTAAATTTGATGAGACCGGCGCACCCCCCCTTCGCATGCTTGAATTCATGGAGGGACAGGCTCTTCAACTGTCAACTAAGAGATATCTTTGTTGAGGTGGGATAATTGAGCTATGAAAGGGAATGCAAAGCATGGGAGTTGGGAGCCTGGTTCATCCATCTGTCAATCGCCTAGTAAGAGACACTTTTGCATGGTCTTTTGGAATTATGGTTTGGTGGATTTAGTTTGTGAGAAACTCCTATGCATGTTGTACTTCTAGTCCCTGGACTCCTTCTGTGCATATTGGGTTTTCAGGAATTTATGCTCCCTTAGTCAGAATTTGGTTACTATAACTTTGGTTATGCAGGTCTTAGTCATAGTGAGCATCTATACTCTAGTGGTGTGGGGTCCTCCTTTTGTGGGTTCAACCTCCTAGTTTTGTTGTGTTTGGCTTAGCAGGCTTTTTAGCCCTCTAAAACCATGGCTTTTGTGGAGTCGTTAAAAACCGTGGATTTTGTGGAGTTGTAGTGGTGTTTTTGTGGATTTGTGAGGTAGTTCCTCTATCTCGGGTGTTCTCTAGGAGGGATTTGGCTTTGGATTGGCACCCCTATCTGTGTGTTGCATCTATGGATTACACGGAATTACAAGAAATTTGAAGAGTTTTTTGAAATCACAAAGACTCTATCCAATGCAATATGACTTCACTCTACTCGGTAACCACAAAGGTTCATGAAAACAAGCACCAATCCATCTCCCAATTTGCCTCAATCATGAGAACATTTTTTCAGCAAAAACAACAAATTGCCACTGTGGAAGTTGAATGTAGTATGTTGAGAAGCATGGTTGTTAACTTGAGCAAATGAACTCAGTCAAGAGCCTCCAATCAAAGGATGTCAATCAATTTGACTCAAGGAGATTTCAAGGAAGAAGACACAATCCATCCGCTAATTAAGGATATGGAGCTTGAAAATCAGGACTCTATTCCCTCCAATGTTGTTAACAGCGGCCATATTTTTCGTTGAGTTTAATGTTTTTCAAAGCTATTAGAATATTAGGTGTTTATTTTAAAATATATAGATGTAAGAAGTTATGAGATGTTTCTTCTGAAGACATATGCAAGCTTTGCTTTATGCATATAAGGAGTTGTCTATTTATTTAAAAACTCTTGACAATAGTAATATGTAATTTTGTTGTTTAGCATAGCTATAGCTTTATACAATACAAATTTCCCAGTTTTAGTTATTAAAAAAACCATTCAAAAATGAGCATTAGGGGTGTTCTACTATTCAACGCCTCCAATACAACATGTGGGGTGTCCCCAACTATTGAATTGCACATAATATTTGACTCATAATCATTTCAAAAAGACTATGTTCCTAATGACTTTATTTACAAATATTAAAAAGTTGCTTAGAACACTATTCTTTTATTTCAAGTCCTAAGGCATATTAATTACCTAGAGATATTATTACATTATTATTTATTACTCTCCCCTTGTAATCATTTCAATCCCTAAACTATTTAGGAAACAAGAGGCCACACTCGTATATTTCGAACACGTGATGAATTTTTTTACAATGATATAAGTTGCATAAGTTGCATGACTATGGAAGTGTTTATTACCGTGATGATGATCAATATGGGTTGGCAACGAGTACATTTTGGTGGTATTCACAAGGTTCTCAAGGTCCCAAAACACGTGAAGATATCCTTAATTTCTTGTAAAAATATAATGCACTGGCTATAAGAACCAATTAAAATTCATGGTATTTAAATGACAAAACTTTTCTATATTAAGTGTAAAACCACTTAGTTAGTAGCTCGATGGGTTAGTTTGAGTGGTTGAGTGCTTTGAGCTTCATGCAAGAGGTATCGAGGTCAATCCCTAGGTCGATTGTCTCTATTGTTTGCCTCACTCAATGTCCCTATCTATTCAAACCCTATAATCAGAAGTGACAAGTCTACATTAGGTACCATCCATGAGATGTAGGTAAGTACTCAAGGGTTTTCCCCTCAAGGTTTTTCTTGGACGAAAAAGCCATCAACTTAGTAATAACATCTAAGGGGACCTAGCCATAATGCCAATTGCAACAAAAAGAACTACAAGTTGAATGACTAGCTCATGAACATGGGTTGTAGAACTATCTATAACAATGTTGTATATCTCGTCTCGGGTAAAGTATCGGCGAGGGTCTGGAATGTAACTTCTAGGTGACATTGATGGAAAATATCAGAATATCTCGGAAAATGTCGCAAAACATGGATTTAACTTGGAAGTTATCGGAATATCGGAGATATATCGAAGAGATATACAACACTGAGCTATAATTATAAAGAAGAATCAACAAGAACCAATACAAACTATGGCATTTGAAGAAGGAAACTTTTACTTATATTAAGTATAGGAACCAACCAATTAGTAAAATAATCTATAAAGACTTGGCCATAATGCCAATTCCAACAACAAGAAGTACAAGTTGAATGAAGATTTCATTAACATTGATTGTAGAACTAGCTCGAAGTAAAAATAATTGGATACAAGAACCAACTACAAATTATGGCATTCAAAGAAACTTGCTTGTATTAAGTATATCATAAATTTAGGGATATTAGGTATTTTGTAATGTCCCCTGCTGCTTAGAGCCAAAAAGCAACCCACTAGCCTATTTAATTCCCGTAGGTTGAGTCGGGCATTCAAAAGGGAGTTAATTAATGGTTTAAGTCAAAATGATTGAAAAAACATATTAAATAAAATTGGCTAAGTCATTAATCGAAGAAAAGCAAAGAAAAAGAGAGAAGTCACTTTATTAAATAAAGTAAAATAAATAAAAGCGGTTTATTAATTAATTTCTCAAATGGAAAATATAAGAGGGGAGAAAAGAGGAATTTATTAATCTCTCCAATCAAAAATTAAAGCTCTTTTTTCTTTTTTCTGACATTAAGGCAAATATTGGTTTTGATAGCAAAATCTATTTATCCTAATTCATTCATTAATCTCTCTAATCAAAAATTAAAGCTCTCGTTTCTTTTTTCTGGCATTAAAGCAAACATTGGTTTCGATAGAGAAATCTATTTGAGTAGATCACTACTGACGGTGCTTCATAGAGGTAGATTGCAACAGTATTGTCAGAGATTCTTCTTTGACCAGTGGTTTACATTGCTGGCCAAGTCTTCATTGTGGGTCGAATTTCTTTTCCACCGGGTTTTATCCACGGAATCGATCCAAGTTTGGTTGTTGTTCATTGGAAATATGAGGGCGATTTAATAATTATAAGGGCCGATTTGAGAGGTTGGAGCTGGCCACTTAGCATGCTGGTCGAATTCCTTAGTTCTGAATAGTAATAAATATGTGTTGTCGCGTTTTGGTTGAGAGGGGATGGCCCAATAGAATGTTGGGCGAGTTATTTACTGTGTGCGAAATCCTTATATGCTGGGCGAGTACTCCTCATGGGCTGAGCTTCTTTCCAAGCAGCGAACCACCTTTTGTTGAGGGCGAATTGTAGATCAAAGAGGCCCGATTTCTAACCAAATCGAAACACTTAGCTGCTGGATCAAATACCTTCTAGACAGAGAGTTTCCTTGTTGGATGTGATCTGTATCAATTCCAGAAATCTTTTACACGGTGCATGGGATCGAAATGGGATCGAATCTTGGTATCGGAGACTGAGATCGTATGGGTGGTTCGTTTCTCTGATTTGGGGAGGCGATTAGTCTCACCTGGGCGCATTCTCCATTTGTTGGACGCATTCTCCAATTGTGGGGCGCTACTCTTACATGCTGGGTGTATTATCTACTGAATGAGCGTTTCCCTAAGTCGTGGGGTGTTTACCTTTGGGTTTGGGAACAGTTCTGGTGAGAAGGGATCGATCTGAGTATTGTATGGTGGCCAACGAGGTTGCATAGAGTGGTCAGCAACTACAAAATTATTCCTAACTTCTAGAGTGATTGCAATATCATTTGCTGGGCAAATTTCAACATTTACAGGTTTGTGATATTCAGTTGGGCGCCAGTACACCAGGCTGCCACCTACATGGCCACATATCTCAGCAATTTTTGCAGCGACAACCACATAAATACAAACCCAAGTTTTGCCATTAATCATTATTATATTGTTGCTTGGTTTTTCAGATGTATTCTTGCTGCTATAACTATTCAATATAATAAACATCATGAATTCTGTTATGAATAAGTGTTGGTGAATTCTCAGCTGAGATTAACATTACATGTATATGTACTAAGCGGTATATTACATATTTGAGCTAATTCCTTATGTTTCTTGAATGTAGCTTAGTTCAAGTTAGAACTCTATTATAGGTTAGCAGCAAATGAGGTATTAACAAACTCAAGAGAGGGGTAATGAAACAAAATAACTTATTATCTTAGAAAGTTGACCTTTAATACCTTGTTGGCACCCGTCAAGACCATTTTAACCCAAAGATAAAGCAATAAATGAATATAAAAACAATCCAGTGGGTTAAGACATTGCCAACTTGCAAAACACAAGAAACCGA
>JASDQU010682280.1:111247-124153 GCA_032191745.1 Picea mariana | reverse complement strand
AATGGAATGGTTACGGGATTAAAGTCATGTTTTTTTTTTAATGTAGTGAGGTATGGTGGAGGGGGTGGGGTGGCCCATTTGACCCATCCGTTATTTTATGTTACGTTAAGGTGAAGTGGGGGCGGGGACGGTGGGCTCATGTGGGCGGGGGCGGGGGCGAGGACGGTGGACAAAGTACAATCCTCATGGTAGGAAAGCCCCAGGAATAGAGGAAAAAGATACCCTTAGTGTTCAAATCATTCATCACATTGTATGAGGCGAACCCAAAACCCATGATGGCCCACCAACACTAAAATATAAATTTGAAATATAAATGCATATGATGTATGATATATTAAATTACAAACATTTCTAATATCATGATCCTCTCATCATTCCATAGAGGATAAAGAAAAAAGTTTCCAAATGTAAGGTTAAGAGTCGGGAAGGCATAAAGACAACAATAAATGTAAATTTTCATAAATAGAGGGATTGTACTCGAATTAGGGATTTTAGCTCTTGGAGTTTTCATGTATTCTTGTTGAAACTTTTAATGAGAAACTTATTTGGCCAAGCTATTTTCAAGAGAACATCGAACATTCTATTTCATGTGTTGTGGATCATTCCGTTGTGTTTCACCCGGCACTAGGGTTGTGTAAGAGTGTATTTCACATTATAGACTATTCTTATGTGTGTTTGTTACATTCTTATTTATGTTCTTCAAGGAATATTTGTCTAAATTTGTGAACATATGACTATAAACGATTGTTTAAATGCTACTCTATTCTAGGTTTGTAGTTATTAATTTACTCATATTCTTATCTTCACTCTGTGTGAACTATTTATTGTGCTATTTATAGGAGTATGTATAGTTCTGCGGTTACTTTATGGTTACCTTAGATTCATCTGGATGCTTGCATTTTCATCTTATACCAGATGCATTTCATTCTTTAGAATAGAAACCATGACTGATGGACCGAGTCACAATTGGTAAACCCCAAAGAAGAAATGGATGTTGGGCCATAATCCAGATGGGTTCTTTATTCCAAAGAGTGTGAAGTCCAATTGAGACTTCTCGTCGAGGTTAACACCTTTTTTTAATCAAAGTCACAAAAACCATGTCAACCATAATGTAATATAAAAATATCTTATACAACATTATATTACTCTAATGTATATCAAAAATATATTTTATATCCTCATAATATTTATGAAAAAAATCAATTTACATACATACATACATACATATATATATATATATATATATATATATATATAAACCATTATTTCTCATCATAAAAATATTTCAAACACAAAAATAAACTATGTCAACAATTTATGTATCTCACCCAAACCATAAAAAAGGATCTAAATAGGTTATATGGCATTGTCTATATTGAAAATAACCATGATTAAAACCCACACGTAATAACATAGTTATTATAAATTTAATTAGCGATGCACCAAAAATCAACACATCCTACATAACTTTTTTGTTTGAACTTTTTAATAATCAAATTATCTAGTATTTGGTTTATCAATCCGTAACTTTTTGTAAATTTATATTATTAAATCAAATTCACATTTTTTTTATAAAGTATTTGTAAATTTATATTATTAGATCAAGTATTTGTGACTGTGATGATTTCATATAAAATAACAAGGAATGAATTTATTTATTGATTTATATTTATATATATATAAATGTAATATATAATATTTGAAATAAAATTTAAAGAATAAAAATAATTAAAAAAATATATAAATAAATTATTTTTATTTATTGCAATCATCTATATGATTTTTTTTCTAGATAATTCCTATTGTAACATACAAAAGCATAGATTATATTCCCAAATGGAGTGTGATTTTAGCTAGCAAATCATACGTTCATAAGTTTCTTTTTTCACCAAGATTTTGTGACCATACAAAGTCGTTTTACCAATAGGAAAATGGGCATCTAAAATACATAAATTTTCAGAATGCCAAGTAGAAATTCAGAAAGTTTAAGAAAGAAAGAGATATTCCCTACCTTACCACTGGAAAGAATTATAACCAATAATTCAATGAAAACAATAGAACCCAATTAAAAAAAAAAAAACTCGATTTAACCAAAAAGGGTTGCAGTCGAATTTCATAATAACAATTATGTTTTATATTAGAAAAAGGGTAATTTCATAATAACAATTATGTTTTATATTAGAAAAAAGGTTTCAGCCAAATTTTATTAGTGCAATATAAAAAAAAAGGGGCCTTGGATAAAGATAAAAAACGAAGGATTCTTTATCTAATAGTGCTTAATGTTATCATTTCTATTTTATCCTTTCAAGTTGTGGTAGGTTATTGTCTTACATACTTGTTAATAAAATAATAATTTCACAAAACCTTTAAAAGCAAGTGGAAATGTCTAAAAACTTGGTCCATGAAGGACTTCTTTAAGTATATCCTCTTAAGCTTCCAAGTCATCTTGATCCATGGGGTCATCATTCTAAAGGTTGGTGACAAAGTGGGCTTATGATATTCGATGTTCTAGTTTCAAGACATGACGATCCCATATTCCGTTTCTACTGTTTAAGGTCGATGATTGACCACTTCATCGAGATTTCAGCACATCCTAAAACCTTGAGATATTTTTTGGTAGCACTTTGTTCATGTCTTAGTAAGATAATTTTCTTTTATTCCTATCTCACTTAATACATTTTTGTAAATTTGATTTGTAATAATTTTAATCGTTTTCGAATTTGTGGTGATTTTTATATTTCGACTTAATACATTTTTGTAAATTTGATTGTAAAAATTTTAATGGTTTTCGAATTTGTGGTGATTTTTATATTTCGAGACAATTTGAAACTTTTATAATCATTGCATTTTGAATGGATTACAGATTTATCCATTTTTTCGATTTCGGATGACACAACAAATTATTTACGACCATTTTTAAATTTTATGAGTAAAATATAAGTTTTCTTTTACCCGATGGTGAGATTCAGGCGCTATCATATTTTAAACAAACAAGTGTTTAAAGATTTGGCTCTGCTCTGTTGAATGGGTGAGAATGAATATTTTGAAATAGGAAGTAATGGAGGATGATGGTTCGACGCGGTTACAGTCTATAATAGCGACTAAACTAGAGGATTCTAGGCGGTTTTATAATGAAGCTGGTTAAATCCTTTATTAGAGTTTAGGGTTTTGAAATTGTATCTCCTTCTACACACCTTCATTAATTCAGGATTTGACCTTTTCCTCTCTTGGCGGCCAAAACCCTTCATTGTGTATTTATTGCTATTTATATGTTTTTTGGACAGTTGGCCCTTTGGGCCTCGGGCCCACCCTTTGCATTTACTTTCCTCTCTAGGAAACTGAACTAGCGTCAGTTCTAATGGGGATTAGATTTTAGTGGTTAACAGGTGGACATTTATGGACACCTTCCTCCGTAACGACATTGATAGAAACGTCATGTCACTTATGAGTTCTGATGAAGAGGTTTGTTGGAAACATGTGGGTCTTTACGTCAAGGTAGACAACTTGGATAATGTGCCAAAGGCTTTACCCACTAGCACATTTACGTCGACTATAGCTTTGGGCTTTACAAACCTTCTATTATCTAACATGTCGACTAGCTCCCTGGTTTCTCCTCCTGCAACGTTTACTCATAACAAACTTATCGTTGAGCCACATTCCTTTAGCTTATCTCCCGCAGGCACTAAAGAGTTATACTCTCCGGTGGGTCAGAGGAAAGCCCACAAACAGACTCACCTAAATAACATTCGGTGGAAGATGTGGAAAGTGAACATGAAGGCAAAGAGGATGGTATTGGGCTTGGATGTGGGTTTAGAACAAACGTACAAGATGGCCCTCTGGGGCCTAGTTGGTAGATTATCCTATAGCTACCTCAGTAAGGGCCCTGTCGAGGAATGGGTATTAAAACATTGGAATCGACTTTTGGGTTATGAGCCAGAGGTACTCTATATCACCAAAGGGTGGCTCAGGTTTATGTGTAGAACACCAGAGGATGCATCCTTATTATTGAACTCACAGTGGGTCTTTGGCGGTAGCAGCCTGGTGCTAAAACATTGGCGGGTTTCCATTGACCCGACAACTGAGCATTTTCAATATCGTCATCTGTGGGTACTCCTATAGGGTTTACCTCTGCAACTGTGGAACTAAGGGGCCTTATGGGCTATAGGCGATGCTTTAGGTAAGTTCATTTCTATGGATAATAAGTCACTTGTTGATTCTGCGCGGAAGATGGGTCGAATCCTAGTGGAAATGGATATCCATTGTGGTTTACCAGAAGCCATTGATATCGAATGGCATTGTCGGAGACTCATACAGCCACTAGGCTATCTTGGTATACCATTTCGGTGCAACTTGTGTCGCCAAACAGGCCACCTTCGTCGTGACTATACTGGCAAAGAAGTTGATGAATTATCTAAGAATATTGTACTTCAAAGGGACCCACCCGACGATATGGACGAAGCATATTCTCTTGGGTGCAAGAATATTCATATTCGATATACTCCTTTACACCAACATGAGACTCATCTAACTCTTACTGGTAAGCTACAAAGACTCTGTTCTTCTTTATTTTCAACTATGTCGCACTGAGAGAAGGAGGCCTTGAATAATTCTTATTGGTTACTCTCCTCAACTACCTTTTATGGGAGGCAATCTGGGGGGGATAAGGATCCTACTGGCACTTTACCACCGATCTCATCTAAGACGACCCTTTCTGTTACTTCCTTGGTATTTTCACTGAAATTTTTTCCCTCCATTTAGGTGGAACCTTCGGCACCCTAACCTTCTATTTTAACCCACGTTTTTTCCCCGTCACAATATTCTTCTCGGGATGGGACCTTACCCTCTTCCCCTCTACCATTGAAACCTTTAACAAACTCCTCGGTGGAGCCGGGTAGTAGAGAGTCTGAGGTGGATAATTCCACGCTCAGTGTTGTTTTAGACTCACTGATTCCCTTTATCAGAGACTCAAACAATAATTTTTTGTTGCCAACATATTTAGGTAAGGCTATCATAGAAGCTTCGATGGAAACTGGAACCTCTACCCCACTCAAGCATCCTGAAAGTGCAGGAAAGGAACTTGCGCGGTCTAGAGGCATTGTCATTGAGCATTCACCTATTAAGACAAGAAGTTTACGTAAAAAATTGGTGGGTCTCTCCAAACAGTCTGATGACACTGTCCTTCCCTCTAATGATAGTGGGACTCTTAGAGCAATGAAAGCCCTGGCGTGGGCTAAGTGATGTTATTACTCACTTTAAATATTAGAGGGATAGGAGTCACCCTCAAAGCTACCTCGGTTCGTAGACTTCTGTATCATACACACCCTGACATTGTCTTCCTACAGGAAACCCTGGCTCACGAACAAAAATCTAGAGATTTTATGCACCACCTATGTCCCTCTTGGGTTTTGAGTGTTGTTAATTTTGTTGGCAATTCAAGTGGTTTACTCGTGACTTGGGACCCAAATATGTATGAATTGGTTTCTTTTCTTACAATTGGTGGTATTCTGTTAATAGGTAGGTGTTTTATTAACAAGAGGGAGATTACCCTACTAAATGTTTATGGTCCATTTCTAGATCAGAATCTTTTTTGGAGCTCGATGGCTGGTAGTGGCATTTTATCCATCAACAACTTGATTATTGTTGGCGACCTGAATATTATTATTTCTTTGGATGAGGCCTAGGGCGACACCTTCTCTCCTAGTTTGACAGAGGATTACTACAGATATTTATTTCTTTCTAAAAATCTTATAGATGTTAAGCCGATTAAATTGGTCCCAACTTGGCGAAATGGTCGTTCTTGTCAAGAAGCCATTGTGAGGCATCTAGACAGGTGTCTAGTATCCGAAATTTTATTATCCAAGGTGGGTTTGTCTCGATCATGGGTTGAATACCCCTTTGTTTTAGATCATGCACCCATTCTTCTCCATCTTGAAATTCCACCTATTTATAAGGATTTTTCTTTTAAACTAAATGCTCATTGGCTGTATGATAAATATTATGTGGCATTGGTTCATAAAGTTTGGAAATACCCATGTTTCCTCTCGGAAGGTGATAAGCAGTGCAAAGTAGTATGGAATTCAAAGGAACTAAGATGTCAAAAAAATATGGTATAGATAAGTATGTGTGGGGAATAAAGAACAATTGGAGAACCTAGAAGTAGATATAAAGGGAACCATGATGAAGCTAATCAGGGATTCTAAAAATTGGGAGGAGGAACTTCATCTGCAAGAGATGGAAAGTAAAAGGAACAAAATTTTACACGATGCAGAAGATACTTGGAGCCTCCGCAATAGGGATATCTGGGTTAAAAGTGGTGACAATAATATGAAAATTTTCCATAATGTGGCGAGCCACAACAGGAATCAGAAACATTTATGGGAAATCATGGATGGAAATGGAATCATCCTTGCATACCAGGGGGCGATAAGGGAAGAAGCAGTTGCCTACTATAATAATTTTTACAAGGCCCCGACAAATGTTAAAATTAATGATCAAGTCAAGGTTGCTAGTCTTTGTCCCAGGATGGTTAGTGATGAGGAAGCAGGTCCCCTTTACAACCCTGTCACTATGGAGGAATTAAATTCTGTATTATTTCATTTCAAAAAAGAGAAGAGTTTGGGTCCAAACATATGGACAGCTGAATTCTTAACTTTCTTTTTTGATTTGGTAGGGGAATATCTCCTTGACATGGTGGAGGACTTGAGGAGGGAAGGCACTATAAATGGGGGATTGAATTCAACCTTTCTGACTCTTATTTTGAAGGAAAACAAACATGTTACCTTTGTTGATTTTCGCCTGATCTCCTTGTGTAATATTTATTATAAAGTGATATCCAAAATTATTGCTAATCAGATCAAACCGATCCTTTCGAGATCTCTATTTGTTGAGCAATTGGGTTTCCTTCAGGGTAGGAGGATACAAGATGCAATAGGTATGACACATGAGAGTCTCCATAGTATTAAGAAAAAGAATATAAAGTCACTAGTTTTGAAACTTGACCTGAGGAAATCCTATGATTGTATTGACTGGGACAACTTAAGATTGACCTTAATTAATTTAGGTTTCGGCATCCAGTTCACTAATTGGATCATGAGCTATGTTACAACATCCACCTTTGCAGTGTTATTCAATGGAGAGGTGACTCAATTTTTCAAAAGTGGTAGGGGGTTGTGCCAAGGTTGTTCTTTATCATCTTTAAAGTTCATCTTGGTTATGGAAGGGCTCGGTCTTTTATTGAAAAGTAGCATTACCGAGGGAAATCTACCAGGTATAAAGGTTTCCAGAATGATCAAAATTGTGCACTTATTATTTGTGGACAATGTCCTTATTATGACAAAGGAGAAATTAAAAGAATGGAGGGAGGTCATCAACATTATTCAGTTATTCTATAATGCCTCGGGCTTATTGATAAACCTCTTAAAAACTATAGTACACTACGAAGGTTTAGCGGAGGAAGAATTGACTCCTTTAAAGGAGCTTCTTCCTTATTCCTTTATCGAGTTGTTGATCGGATTTAAATATCTAGGCTATTACATAAAGACTAGTTCTTCAAAAAATGAAGATTGGTTTTGGTTAGTGACAAAAATGGGAAAGAAGATTGGGATGTGGTGCAACAAGTGGCTATCAATGGGTGGTCGTTTTGTCTTAGTAAAAGTTGTTCTGGAAAGCCAACATGTATACTAGATGTCTTTAGAGATCATCCCGCACTCGATTTTAAATAAAATTCAAAAATTGATGTTTGAATTTCTCTTGAGCGACAATAAGACTACTCAAAAGTTTCACCTCTGTAGATGGGACATTCTATCTAGACCCAAGAAATTTGGTGGATGGGGTGTCCAGAACCTCCCTCTCTTCAATTCGTCATTATTGATTAATACTCTTTGGAGAGTACTGACACAGGATGGCATTTGGCACAAAGTTTTAATGGAAAAATATTTCTATAATACAATTGTGGTCAATTGGTACATGCAAGCTACCCACAAACATCATTCAACGTCTAGAATTTGGAACAATCTCACTAGTAAATTCCATGTGATTCTTCACTGGCAGAGTTGGTGTCCGAGATCGAGACATTTAATATCAGTTGGTAGGGATCCGATAATTGTCATGGGAGACAAAACAAAACTCTCAGAGGCATTGATATCTCAACTAAAAGATAAAAGAATAATCATCCTGGCACAAGCGACAACTCCCAAAATTGTTGGCTCTATTTCATATGCTTGGTTGAGCAGTGAGGATCTGGGTTTTAGCGGAAGGTTAGCATCCGAGTGGGAGCATTATTGAAGGGAACTTATGGGCGCAATGCAGGAATTACTATTTGGGATTCAATTGTTAGTCTTGTATGGGTAGGGGGGGACTCATTCGGGAACATGTCTATTAAAAATGTTTATTGTGCGCTCACATCAACTATGGACTACCCGGTCAGAAGAGGATGAAAGGTAAATCTATGGAAGTGGAACACACAATTAAAGATAAAACTGTTTATATGCATGTTAGTGGAAAAAAAGGTACTGCCCTGGGACACATTCCAAAAAATGGTTGGGAGGGACCTGGGGTCTGCTATCTCTGTAAGAACGATATTGAAGACATTGACCACCTGCTCATTCATTGTACATTCACAAAGGCAATCTGGGCCAGATTATTTTCACTCTTTAAATTAAAAAGGAATTGGGATGGAGCTTCCATAAATGAATGTTTCACCACTTGGAAAAAAGAAAAATTAGTTTCAAATGGTCTGGCAGCTCTCACTTGTTGGCACATCTGGCTTGAGAGAAACAAAGTTATTTTCGAGGAGATGACTCCATCTTCTTTTTCAGTGGTTTACAGGATTTTTGGATCATACTCTTGGCTTCCACCTTCCCTTAAACCTACACCCATTAAGGTTTTCACAATCACACAACAAGATGGATATTTTATTGCTTGCTTTGATGGAACGACTATTTCTAGTGGCAAATGCTGTGGAGATGGAGGTATCATCAAAATACCAAGGTCGACTATTTATAAATGGTATATCAATTGCGGAGAAGGTACTAATACAAAGGTGGAGCTTATGGGCATATCACTACTACATATTGAAAAATTTGCGATGACCACTTGTGACGAAAGTACTCTTTCGTCGCAACATGCAATAGAAAAAGTTTATTTTTTCTAAATCAACCTGGTATTCATCGCTATCTCGACGCATGTAGTTTGACTAAATTATTATGGTCAATGTTCATCGCAAGAGAGACGAATGTAGTTTGTCTGTCGCAAGACTGACGACTTACCTAACCTTAAAATTAACCGTTAAAAATGACCTAAAATAAATAGGTAAAAAAATGAAATATTTTTAGGTCATTTTCGTCGCAATTGGGACGATATTGACCTAAAATTGGACTATAAATATTTGACGATTTAAAGATGTTGCGACAATCTTTCTATAACAACAGTTCTAAAAGGGTATTTTTGTGTGGAAAAATTCGCAGAATGTTGTTAGAGGTGGGGAAAAAAGTAAAGCAGGTGAAAAGGGTGATGGTAGATGTTATTGCCCTTGTAAAAAATGTTGCCTCAGACGTCTCGTAAGAATTTTAATAGCAACATCTACAAAACATTGTAGGAAATATGGTCACATTGATGGCGGATTGAATGAATATCGTTCCATGGTAATTAGCTATATATTCATTATCTTTTTTTATTTTGTCAATTTTATATAAAAATTTATATATATATATATATATATATATATATATATATATATATATATATATATATATATATTGTTTGAATGTTTGTTATAGTATAGACTAATTTTGCATGATTGTTTGTAATTATAAAGTTAGAGTTGCCCTCTAACTTTCCGTAGAATATTGCACCAAGTATTAGTAGAAATGATGTTGTACAAGCAGAGGAACATCATCATGACCAAGAAAATGAGGATATCATGAAAGAAGATGATGGGACAAATCAAGTTAATGATCCCATGGAAGAATATGATGGTACAAACCAAATGATCCAAGATTTGTTTTCGCAGCCGGATGAGGATGGGGAAAATGATGGTATTTATGATGAACCTCTATTAGAAAAGGAAAATAAATGACTTTATGAAGGATCAAGAGCAAATCTTCTCTCCGCTACATTGTTGCTAGTGAACTTAAAAGCGATGAATAATTTTTCGAACACTTATATGACATAGATACTAAGGTATGTAATGTGTTTCATCTCATATTATACATAAATGTTGATTTTTTTATATATTTGTTTTTAGTGTTAATTAATGTGTAAAATAAGAATGCAATTTTTAGGATTAATATTCTTACATTAACTAGCTGTTTGTTATGATTGTTAGGTGAATTTTTATTACCATCGTCAAATATTTTACCTCGCACATATCGAGGTTTGCATTCCATTATGAAAGACATTGGAATGGATTATCAAACTATAGATGCATGTCTTAATGACCATATTATATATTATGGACAAAATGCTTCAAAAACTGAATGTCCGCAATGTCTTATCAGTAGATATCGAACCGATCAAGTAACAAAAAGGGTGCCTCAAAAGGTTCTTTTTCATATTCCCATAATTCCACATTTGCAGAGATTGTTCAGGTGTGAAATCATAGCACAATTTATGGATTACCATGCACGTAACAGAATTGGAGATGGTGTTCTTCGAATGCCTACCGATGGTTCTGTATTTAGGGAAATTGAGGAAAAAATGGGAAGATTTCAAAGATGAACCTCATAATGTTAGGATTTCATTGGCAGTTGACGGTGTTAATCCATTCAGAGAGCTTAGGTCTATTTACTCAGTGTAGCCTATTTTTGTTATCAACAGTAACATTCCTCCTTGGATGTCAATAAAGAGGGAGCACATAATGTTGACAATGATTGTTCCAGGTATTTCTTTACATTAATTTTTTGAAGTTGACATTTTCATTTGTTTCAATTTTTGCATAATATATTTTGTTTATTTATTTAATTATATATATGACATGATATCATTCCTTTAGTAATTATGTGTAACTTCAAACAATTAGGTAAGTACCAGGTTAAAGATATGAATGTATATATCGAGCCACTTATCGACGAGCTACTAAAGTTATGGGTTGGCATCACAATGTATGACATATGTAAACCAATCGGGGAGAAGAAATTTAAATTCCGTGGAATACTTTTATAGACAACTCATGATTCCCCTGGACTAACACATTTTTGTGGTATGTAGCATTCTAATACTCCTTAATACTATACAATATTTTAATGTTATCATGGTGCATGTTTAATTTTTAAATAATCTCATCGTATAATTGACATTAATCCATTTCTTGTAGGTCTTCAGACAAAGGGTAAATTTGCATGTCTATTTTGTGGCCCTAAGATGAAGTATCATCATTCAAAAAGTTTAGGAAAGATGGTGTTTAATGAGTATAGGCACCTTCTTCCTAAGAACCATAGGTATCGTACTACTGAAAAACATCTTTTCAATGGGAAAGAAGAGACGGGTTTAAAACCACGAAGAATGACACCTCACCTATGGAGGTTGGAATATAATAGAAATCGTCAAGGTACTCAATTTCATAATGTATTGTAGAGCATGTAATGTTTTGAATGTTTATTTTAATCATTGAATTTATTTTACCGTATTTGATAATTATTTTTGTGATTTCTTTTATGCTTCATGAAGACTGCAATCATCATGAAGGTATTAATAATGGGCTTCCATGAGGAATGAAATCTTATCCCTCTCAATTCATGAGGTTTCCCTACTATGAGGAGCTAAAAATAGCTCATTTGTTTGATACAATGCATATTAGGAAGAATGTGACTGAAACGTTATGGTGAATCATAGATGGTAGGAGGGACAAAGAAAAAATTGTCAAAATTTGTANTATTGACGAGCTACTAAATTTATGGGCTGGCATCACAATGTATGACATATGTAAACCAATCGGGGAGAAGAAACTTAAATTCCATGGAATACTTTTATGGACAATTCATGATGCCCCTGTACTAACACATTTTTGTGGTATGTAGCATTCTAATATTGCTCTTTAATACTATATATATTTTTTAATGTTATCATGGTGCATGTTTAATTTTTAAATAATCTCATCATATAATTGACATTAATCCATTTGTTGAAGGTCTTCAAAAAAAGGGTAAATTTGCATGTCTAGTCTGTGGCCCTAAGATGAAGTATCGTCATTCAAAAAGTTTAGTAAAGATGGTGTTTGATGAGTATAGGCACCTTCTTCCTAAGAACCATAGGTATCGTACTACTGAAAAACATCTTTTCAATGGAAAAGAAGAGACTGGTTTAAAACCACAAAGAATGACACCTCACCTATGGTGGTTGGAATATAATAGAAATCGTCAAGGTACTCAATTTCATAATGTATCGTAGATCATGTAATGTTTTGAATGTTTATTTTAATCATTGAATTTATTTTACCGTATTTGATAATTATTTTTGTGATTTCTTTTATGTTTCATGAAGGCTGCAATCATCATGAAGGTATTAATAATGGGCTTCCACGAGGAATGAAATGTTATCCCGCTCAATTCATAAGGTTTCCCTACTACGAGGAGCTAAAAATAGCTCATTTGTTTGATACAATGCATATCAGGAAGAATGTGACTGAAACGTTATGGAGAATCATAGATGTTAGGAGGGACAAAGCAAAAATTGTCAAAATTTGTATTGACATTCAGGAAGCCAATCATGCAATGCGATGTGTGATTCAATATTCAAATAGATCAGATGGATTACTAGACCAAAATAACCTTCCATGGTTATTAACAGAGAAACAAAGAAATGATGTAAAAGAGGTCATTCAAAGAATTAAATTTCCCACGGGTTTTGCTTCAAACATAAATAATATCTTAACAAAGAAAGGTGAAATTGGTGGGGTAAAAACACATGATT
>JASDQU010682280.1:92551-111147 GCA_032191745.1 Picea mariana | reverse complement strand
TTGATTTTGTAAAAAAACAAAATTAATATTTTTTCTCCATTAACTTGAAGCTTCTAGATCATATTTCAAAGAAAATTATAAACAATATTTGTTTATAAGTTATAGTTAGTTTAAATTCATTTTTTATTTTTCTAGATTTTGTTTTATTCACAATTTTTAGGTTATTAATTTAGGTTTCTTTTTGTTTCACAGGTTTCTATTATCAAATATTTGATACGGATCTCATCATGGCTTGATTTGGTTATCCAAATATGTTCAAGATGATTGATCCAAAAATAATTTTGGATTGCTACAAATAATTTTATGAGCAACAACAGATAAAATTTGGAAAGGCGTCAAGATCAGACAGACGATTTTGCATAATTGATTGCAGCCAAACCGTGAGGAATTTGAAGAAACAGTTGAAAACCCAAAACCAAAATGGACCCATTTCCCTTTTGCGGAGAGTTTTTCCTCAAAAAAATGCACGATTTGAGAGATATTGATGTCTTTTTACGAGGAAAATTTCAGGTGGAGAAAATTAATAGTGACGCCCAAACTATTCATTCATTATATAAATATATGAGAAAGATCAGAGCCATAAGGATCCAAGAATTGGAGAGGAGGATTTTAATCCTTTCTCTTTTGTATATTATTTCTTTTGTAAACTTTTTATTTCTTTTCACATGGAGTAATGGATGGCTGGAATCTTTGGGAGAATGGACGAGTATTTTAAAAGAAGAATATGAAATTCCAGATTGCTTAATGGCTTTTGTCCCGTGAGTAAAATGGTTTTATTTTCATTATAATATCTTCATATTCTTTGAATAATTGATTATGCATTGATTTAAATAGCTTTGGTCTTTTTTATCAATACATGGTTAATTATTATCATTTATCTATTAATTTTTCCAATCTTTAAAGTCTATTATCCAAAACATTTCTTCCAAGACTACAGAATGGACAAGTGATTCCAAAAACTTAATAGAACGACATATATGCATTTTGGCTTTGGCCTTTTGTTTATAATGTTCTTATTTATGTTTTTTTTAATCCTGTTACATGTGCAGGTTTGATATCTTTAGATTAAATGATCTGTGATGTGTAGGAGGTTTATATTGTAAATACCATCTATCATTTTCTTCATCAAAATACAAATGCTGTGATTATATCTTTGATTTAAATAATGGGATTTATCTTTGAGGTTTAAATTGAATGATAAAATGTATAGATTGCTTCCAGATTTATCTTGTTGTAATCATGTATAATTATGAGATCATAGGTTTATGTTTGTGTTTCCTTTTCTGTCATTAAAACCTAAGCTGCCAATACATGTTCTGAATTTATTTAGAACAGTCATAAGGTTCATTGCAGGTTTCTCTCTTGGACATGGCAGTTGGATGTTCATCACTCATGCAGATGCTTGGATACACCTCACTAATTCACTGACAAGATAGCTTCTTTTTATTTTTTCTGTTGTTTACATATCATTAAAACTAGAATGTATGGTTCAACTTTGACTATCCACATGTTCATGTTTCATTAACTTTTTTTTGCAAGATTCTTTAAATTTATAAAAGAAAAACAATAAATATTTTGATGTGCTTTCTTTATCTGCTTCCTAGAAGCAATCATTTTTTACATCGATTTTCGTAAGTTTCGATTAAAACTTGCATCTTGTAAATTATGTAAATAAATGAGACTTGTATATTTTCTTCTTAAATACAACTACTACAGTTACATTAGAGAATATGTACATATATATATAGTGTTTAGTAATTGGTTAGTTTTTTCTCTCTTTTATTCGTTTCTTTTAGGATTCTTAGATTGGCTAACGGAGACATTAAGCCTATCAGGACAAGTTACACCAAATGACTTGGGTTATTTAGACAACCCCAGACTAGACTAGCTCTTCCAATTGATGGACGGTCAATTTCGCCCGTCAACAGAGCCCCATCCATCCAAACTCTAAAAATGGTAATGGCTCTGATCCTTGGAAATGGATATCAAAATTCCTCAAATGTAGTCTCTGTGTATTGAAACCCCTCCTTATACTCTTGCATGTTTGAAAATTCATGATGCGCAAAACATTTTTCCCTAATCTTCTCATCGTGATGTAAGTAATTGTTGTGGAGGTAGATCATTAGAAAAATCTTGGTGCAAAACGTTTTAGATTTATTTTATTGGGTGCAGATCATGGAATGTTGGGCATCTTAGAGGGTGTGATATCAATCACTATAACCTTAAATTGTATGCTAAAAAACTATGTTGAGCCACCATAAACCACTATTCCAAGTGTTGGAGAAGGATTTCCACAATATTCCACAGATAACAAACATGAATGTTTTAGTTTGATACATCTGATAAATAAGAAGGATCTCAAAGGATGATGGAGTGCAAGTCAAAATGAGGTTAAAAAAAACCAGATCTAATAGTAGCTACTATAAACCATTCTTTTCGGGAATGGAATGAAAACACCTAGAAAAACATAAATCTACATGCAACAAATTTATTGTCCTTGTTTGAATACTCATTGTATGGATACAAATTCCAATAGTAGGAGGAGGTAAAAATTATTCCACTTTCTCATTAACATTCAAATGACCATTTTTTCTTCACAAGGAGAATATCTAATTCTCAATCAGATCTCATTCTCAATAGTTATACACATATCTACTAGGTCTACAACATATCGATATCAAAACTACATATTTACTAAATTTCCAGATTAACATAATAATTTATTGGTGCAAATATATAGCAAATAAAGCCTGTAGGGGATTTG
Organism: Picea mariana; assembly: GCA_032191745.1. Taxonomy (NCBI): domain Eukaryota; kingdom Viridiplantae; phylum Streptophyta; class Pinopsida; order Pinales; family Pinaceae; genus Picea; species Picea mariana. Next base: position 108,383 of record JASDQU010682280.1, on the reverse strand, counting down.
TACAAATCTAATCCAAGGTGAATATAACATGTCCCCTTTTCTGTAACCTATTTAACTCTCTCCTACTTTTCCATCACCAATTTCCCATTTGTTGTGGTCATATGGACACTGGAGCTATATTGAATAGAGGGAGGAGGGAAGTGAGTGTCTTGGTGGACATTGTGGCATTACAAATAACAATTGTGACAAAATTTGGAGCAATTTTGCATTCCACATTAAAAAAAGGATCAAGGAGTGCAATGACTTATAATACTACTTCTTTAAACAAAGTTGTGGACTTTCCATGGGAATGGAACAATGGACACAATAGTTTTGTAGATGGAACAATGGAACAATGGAACAATGGACACAATAGTTTTGCAGATGGAACAATGGACACAATATTTTTACCACATGGCATTTAATCATTATTCCACATCATATCCAACTATCATAGACTCGTACCTTTATGGACTTGATGCATCCTACCATGGAGAAACATGAGAGTGGATGTGGTTGTATTAATGTGGTCACTTGGTGTTCTCTCAATATTATTTTATTTAATCCCCTTGTACATACACGATTATTCCATGTGTCATTATATTGGGATTTTGAGAGCTTGGACTCTTTCTCATAACAACTCATTATATCCTTAAATTCTCTTGGTTTCCCTATTCCTCATGCACACAAAACTTTGATGCAATATGATTCTAGCAAGTGTCAAGTGTCTAACAAACTTAATAAATGGAACCCCAGGCCCACCAAGGCATCCAAACCTAAAATATTATGCATTAGTCTTAAGTCTAGGTACCATGTTTCTAAGAAATTTCTTGCATTGGAGATATTTGAAATGAAAAATCTACTCAATTCCTATGGATCTGAAGTATTATTAGAGCCCAGTGAAATCTTGTTTGAGTCCAATTCTCCAAAATACTTGGAATTGTTCTGATAAGGGTGTCTTCTAACTTAGCTTGCAAAATGTGTAGTGGTCCCATGTGGCACACTCTAGAGCCACCACTAGTCCTTCCAAGCTCATTCATGTTGATGTTGCATTTCCATGTGGTGGAATTTAATTGGACCTTGTGTTTAATGAGCCAACCATGTTAACATCATCATAATGACATGGAAATTTCTGAGCCTTCCACATGTCTTTTTTATTTTCCCTTTATTATCCAAACTAACTCCCTTCTTTGTCTCCCTTGTATATGTGGCATATTTTGATTGGTCCCAAAGTTGTTGATGTGGAGGTTCCCTACATAGTGGATATTTGATGGTATACATAGACATATATATCCCTTTGTCTATATTCTATGCAAAAGAGTCGTGAGTCACTTAATGACATGGAAATTTCTGAACCATGTTGACATCATCATAATGACATGGCAATTTCTAAGCCTGCCACATGTCTTTCTGATTTTCCATTTATTATCGAAACCAACTCCCTTCTTTGTCTCCCTTGTATATGTGGAATATTTTAATTGGTCCCAAATTTGTTGATGTGGAGGTTCCCTACATCATGGATATTTGATGGTATACATAGACATCTATATCCCTTTGTCTATATTCTATGAAAAGGAGTCGTGAGTCACTTAGGGAATCAAAATATTGTAATGCTATGAGGTTTAATTTCCAAAGCCCTTACAAACTTGAAATATTTATAGAACTCACTAAAACCCATATTTATAGAACTCAATGAAACATATGCACTCTTCCTTTAAAGCATTCATTTTCCTCTTATGTTGTAATAGAGACTCCATGATAAAAACAGGCCCTGCATTATGATTATCTTCCTGAACATGGATTCTAATAATAGATGAGAAGATAGAGGCCTGGTTCTCAGCAATTAAGTCCTCCTGTTTACGAATAAATTGATAGATTTATTTTATTTTACAATAGGGGTAGTGTCTAGGTTGGCTATATCCCTCCATGCTACCTATAAACTAGAGATTTTACAACCAATTTGGGTGAATAAAAGAAAATTCCCCTTCAATAGACCCCTCCAAGAACTCCTCAAATGACCAATGAACCAATTTAGCCTAGAAGCCTACACTTTCCTTTAAACTATCCATTATCCCACATGTGCACAAGGTAATAATATGATGCGCTTGAAATGGTTGTTGGAGTTACTTCACACACACCTAGGATTTATTTTTCCTAAGGTTTTTATTTGTTTATTATTCATAATTAGTCATTATCCAGACTCCTATATTTTAGGAGAGAATATTCTACCTAGAGAATATTCTCTTTTAGTTCACACTTCAGTTTGACTAGTTGAGTTGACTTTAGATGTTGCATTGGGATCATCACCATGCAACATTGGGATCATCACCATGATAATTTCAAATTTCCTTGATATCATCACTTGAGTGTCACATTAGCCTTGATTCCTTGAGTTAACTCCTCACTACTTTATGTTCATTCAGTTAACTGAAGACTAGTTGACTAGTTAACTCAACTAGGTGGCAGTTCACTACTGTAACTGCCTGAGAGACTAGAATAGGTGGCAGTTCACTCCCGTAAGTGATGGTGTGTGTCCATATCACTCTAGACCACCATTATGGTGACTTGGTTCACCTCAAGTCAAAATCATTGAGTTATACAGAGTATATCATGTGTAAATTATTCACTATTCATAACAGTTAATGAGAATTCTTCCATTCTTTCTCTCCTTCTTCCTTTTCAATTCCCTCTGCAAATGTGTGTATTATTGTTTAGCTAGATATATTCTGTGTAGGTTCAACACATTTACATGGTATCATAGCCGATGTAATTCTAATAAAAAGATACACCAAAATTTTTTGCAGGTACAAAATATTGAAAACAACAGAAAGATAGAATTCCAAAAAGAATTCATTCTTACACCTTACAACTATTTTGCATGGAAGGAGAAAATAGCCATACATATTAGATCTAGAGGGTTGTATAGGTTAAACATGAATACAGATACAAATCTGACATCATCCATAGAAAAATCCAAGTACTTAAATTGCATGGACAAGGCACTCGGAACAATTTGCAGTCTTATTTCTCCTGATCTCCTTTTTCATATATCTTCCTGTAAGATTCCCAATCAAGCTTGGACCATATTGGAAGGGATATTTGGAAAATAGGATGAGATGAGGGGACACATACTGGAGGTGGATATGCTCACATTGGATCCAAAAATCTTCGATAATATCCTAGATTTCTTTACAAAATTCAAGGATTTACTGTCGCAACTCAAAGATTGCGGGGTTGATAAATCGAAGGAGGAAAAACAAATGGTTCTCACCATTCTCTCCAAGATTTGTCCTGAATTCTCAGTATTCGCATCTACATTCCATACTGTTAGATTCACCTCTGGAGCCACCTGGAAGATGCCTTCTCTTGAGGATTTTATCGAATCCTTGACACAAGAGCAAACCAAAATCATCAACATGGGCACAATCAAAGGCCCAAGGGCGCATTCACTCACTGTGCATGATGGCATCCAAAAATATCAGAAATCTAAAGAAAAATATCAGAAATCGAGAATGTGTTTCATGTTCCCAAGATTTCTATCAACCTTCTCTCTATGTATCAGATAATGAATTCTAGCACTAGAAAGAAATTCATATTCACACCAAATTCTATGGACATATACGACATGAAAACAAACTCCATGGTTGTAACCAGTGAGGTAAATCATCAGTCTAGGTTGTATACATTTATGAATCATTGAACCTAATTCTACTTTACTGCTTACTCATGCTGATGAAAGTAGTAGGATATGGCATGAAAAGTTTGGACATTTGAATTTTAGATACATGCAACAGCTTAGCAAGAACATATTAGTTGATGGTCTACCAGAGATCCAATTCTCCAAGGGAGTATGTGAGGGATGTGTTCTCAGAAAACAACCTCAAGATAAATTCGACAAAGGAAAGTCTCAGTGAGCTTCTACACCTTTAGATCTGATCCATAGTGACCTCATGCGTCCTTTTCCACATCCATCGATCAACAAAGCGAGGTTTTCTCTCATTTTTGTTGATGATTTTTCACATTTTACTTGGATCTACTTTCTCAGACAAAAATATGAGGTCTTTCAACACCTCAAATATTTCAAATCTTTGGTTGAGACACAGTCCAGAAAGAAGGTCAAAGTCCCCTCAAATGATAATGGGGGAGAGTATTTAAATCATGAGATCCATAATCTTTTCCATGAGGTAGGGATTCAGTTGCATCATACAGTTCCCTATACTTCGTAGCAAAATGGATTTGTTGAGAAGAAAAACAAATCTCTAGAGGAGATGGAATCTTGCATGTTACATGCAAAGTCACTACCACGGAGACAATGGGCCAAAGAACTTAACTGTGCAACATACATCCAAAATAGATCTCCTCATGGATTTGTCAAGGATAAGACCCCCTACGAGGCTTGGAGTGGACTCAAACCGGAAGTGACCCACTTTCATATTTTTGGTTCACGTGCATGGGCCAGGATTCCCTCTGAAAAGAGGAAGGCACTTGATCCACAGAGCACTAAGTGCATTTTTGTTGGATACCCTGACAGTGTGAAGGGATATCAACTTATTGATCTTTCTTCGGACCAACTCATCATTGAGAGTAGTGTCCAATTTGAGGAAAGTGTCTCACATGTACCTCAACAACCGCATGCAAACACCTTCACTCTTCCACCTGTCCGAAATGATGAGCATGCACATGCCGACTCTTCTTCAGACGAGAGCTCTGATTCAGAGGACTCAGATTATTCGGATTCAGATTCAGATTCAGTACAATTAGATGCATATTCAGAGCATCCATATGCATTTGTAGAGCAAGAGAAGAGGCCCAAGTGGGCACAAACTACTCTTGAGGATGCAGGGGATCTTGTCGGTGATCCAACCGATACTAGGAGGAATCGATTTGATTTCGAGGAGCCTCCTATTGCACTCACTGCCACTGAACCATTGCCTTTGAGTCATCTTTTCTTGGTTCAGTCTTCAGATCCACAGTCTTATGGTGAGGCTGCTAGAAATCCATTTTGGGATTCCGCCATGTAGAAGGAGTACAACTCCCTCCTCGAGAACTAGACTTGGGATCTAGTTCCCCTTCCTTCCGGAAGGAAACTTTTCAGATGCAGATGGGTCTACATGACAAAGAGTGCATCGGATGAACAGATCAATAGATACAAAGCCAGGTTTATCGCCAAAGGATTTCAACAAGTTCATGGTATTGACTATGATGAGACCTTCACTCCAGTAGCGAAGATGGATTCCATTCGATTGGCCCTTGCCATTGTGGCAACCAATAGATGGGAAGTCCATCATATGGATGTGAAGAATGCATTTCTTCACGGTGATATCTTTGAGGAGATCTACATGGAGAAGTCCCAGGGATTTATGCAAGACTCATCTTTGGTCTGTCGACTGAAGAAGTCACTTTATGGCCTCAAGCAGGCTCCAAGGGCATGGCATGCCAAGATGGACTCCTACTTGTTGTCACAGAAATTTGTACATTGTAAATCAAACATGAATGTATACATGCTCAGGATGACTGATTCACTTCTACTTTTAGTTTTGTATGTCGATGATTTATTGATCGCCGATTGCTCAACTTCAGCGATTGCTATAGTCAAGAGGATTCTTCATGACAGGTTTTTGATGATGGACATGGGTCCACTACACTTCTTCCTTGGACTTGAGATCAGTCAGGATGCATCAGGCATCAAACTGTCTCAAGCCAAGTATGCACAAGATCTCCTTGAGATATTTCACATGACAGACTGCAAGTCTGCTCCGACTCCTTTCCTATTAGGAGTCAAACTTGAGAATGGCAGGGAGACTCCTCTGGTTGAAAACACATTGTATAGACAGCTAGTGGGGAGCTTGTTGCATCTCACACACTCCAGACTAGACCTCTCATATGCAGTTGGTGCAGTTTCCAGGTTCATGCAGGAGCCACATGAGCTACATTGGAAATCTGCAAAGTGTATCCTTCAATACGTACATGGAACCATCACCTTTGGGATTCATTATGTAGCAGAATCTACATTAGATATTATTGGGTTTATTGATTCTGACTGGGTTGCCGATAACATTGATTGCAAGTCCACATCTAGTTACTCGCTCAGTCTTGGTTCCAGGCCTATCTGTTGGTCGAGCAAGAAGCAAGCTGCCATTGCTCTATGTTCAGCCGAGGCAAAGTACAGAGGGGTAGTTAACATAACCATTTAGGCTATGTGGCTACAACATTTTCTCACTGAGTTGGGCATTCAAGTTCATCGACCGATCGTCATTTGGTGTGATAACCAGAGCACTCTGAAGTTCTGCAGAGATCTAGTTCAGAGGCAGCAAATGAAGCACATTGATATCCACATGCACTACATCTGGGAATTATTACATGAGGGGATCATTGACTTATAGTTCTATCCTTCAACAGAATAGATGGCACGCATTTTCACCAAGACCTTCACTGAGTAGAAATTCCATTATCTGCGAGGTCGTCTTGGAGTGAAGGACACAGTTGCCTAGCAACTGTAGTTCTTCTTTTTACATACATTGTACCTTCAGTGGGGGGTTTTCCCATGAGGTTTTCCCTCTTTCCTCACTTTATTTTAAGTGTATCTCTTGTACTTGGGTACCTAACATGGCCTTGTTGCTGGGACCCAATCTTTATTTTCACCATAGTGATGTTCAGGGGGGGTGTTGGAGTTACTTCACACACACCTAGGATTTTTTTTTCCTAAGATTTTATTTGTTTATTAGTCATAATTAGTCATTATCCAGTCTCTTATATTTTAGGAGAGAATATTCTACTTGGAGAATATTCTCTTTCAGTTCACACTTCAGTTTGACTAGTTGAGTTGAGTTTAGATGTTGCATTGGGATTATCACCATGCAACATTGGGATCATCACCATGATAATTCGACCTTGACTTGGTATCATTACCTGAGTGGAACATTAGCTTTGATTCCCTGATTTAACTCCTCACTACTTTTTGTTCAGTTAGTTAACTGAAGACTAGTTGACTAGTTAACTCAACTAGGTGGTAGTTCACTCCCGTAACTGCCTGAGAGACTAGAATAGGTGGAAGTTTACTCCCGTAAATGATGGTGTGTGTCAAGATCACTCTAGACCACCACTATGGCAACTTGTTTCACCTCAAGTTGAACTCATTGAGTTATACAGAGTATATCATGTGTAAATTATTCATTATTCATAACGGTTAATGAGAATTCTTCCATTCTTTCTCTCCTTCTTCTTCCTTTTCAATTCTCAATGCAAATGTGTGTATTATTGTTTAGCTAGAACTATTATGTGTAGGTTCAACACATTTACAGGTCCTCCATAAAGAATGGAGTGTGAAAAGGTGTGTATATTGAACTCTGACTACCACTTATCTTGGATTGCAAGCACCATGCTAAAATTTGGTTTATTAATACTTGCAATTGGTTATGCAATTGGAGAGAAGGAAAAAAAACCTTTTGACCTTAGAATTTCGAAGTTGATCTTAGAGGATTTTTTTTCTAAATGATCGACCCAAAGATCTATGCATAAATTCAAAAATAGAACATTAGATCTAGTCAAATAAATTCAATTCGAATTGAATTTTTGAAAGAATACGCATCATGTAACTTAAGTGATTCCTTTGACCCTAATTCTTTAACATCTAACAAGGTATTGATATTTTCCAAAATCTTGTTATCCATGTGGACTCTGATTTCCATCTAGGAGAGCCTTCAAAATATACAATATAAGACCCATTATTGTTGATTTGTAGATCAATGTTTTCACTAAGAGAATCAAGAAGATCAACATACGCTTTTTTGACCTCAAGAAATAGTCCAAACTCCTTTTCCTCAATCCTAAGGACACCAAAGAGATCATGGCCACTATTTCCATTTGCTTATTGGTATTTTGTAGTACACATATCAACACATGGGCAGTCCTCTTCCATCTCTTCAATGGTAATCTTAGTATGCCTCTCACAGACACCAAAGAGTATGCCTCTATTAGAAACCAAAGAGTATGCCTCTCAGAGACACCAGAGGTGTATTCATGTCCATATTTTCCACCAACATCTGGAGGTTCTAATTGATATTCTAGTATATCTGAATTAGAACAATAAACCAAACTTATTACTATGTCTATTCCATCCTTCCAATTGGCTCCAAAAATTATAGCAAGTTATTCTTCTAGGGAAGAAATGGTATCCTCATATGCCAAGGGAACACATCCCTCATTTGACTTGTCAATGAAACTTGAGGCACCATCATAAATATAGTTTTTGACAATGGGAGGGTTCATTGTTGGGTTGAAAATGGCCATGGAATGCTCTTAGAACTCATTGTCTAGGTTGATGTTGCAATCTGGAAATAATGGGTTTTCCTCATGAGGATTCGTTTGGATCATATTACCATCATCAAATTAAAAGGGGCATCAAAGCATAGGTATTCAATCTCAAGCATGTGCTCAAACTTTGATTTGATTAGATCACCAGAAACATGGACACCCTCTTCCTCATACTTGTCATGAAATTTTTCTTCCAGTGCAGCAATGGCATCTTCATATGACAGGGGCCCAAATCCTTTGGTAGAAGTGGGGCTTGTTGCAAGGATGGAGGTGACTAGGGTTTGTTCCCCTACTACATGATGCTCTGAAAACTCTTTAGATAAGACAATGGGTTGATCATCACTCTAAAGGTATTTCGTTTCTACAACATTAACCAATAATTTATTGACTTATACCTTTCAACCAACTTCTTGAAAAGCATATCCATGGGATTATTTGGTAAGATTAAAAAGTGTCATCAAGTTTCTTCCTTATTTCCATGCAATGTTGAAGAAAAAAATCCTCATCATAGACTTCTTCAAGAGCCTACTCACAATCACAAAATCCTGCAAAATGATTTGATGAAACTTGAAATTGAAGACACAACCCTTGGACAATCTTTACGAAACCATTAATGTGTTGCAATTTCTCTCAACGTACAAATAAACAATTTCATCATAATATCCTTATAAATAATGTTTAGGTCTTCCATAAAATCCCTAGTCGTGACCTCCATTTTTATTGTCAGTATCTGAGATGGAGGTCCTAAGGTGATAAGTATGTAATGGTGGGGTTATTTGTTAAGATGATGGGGAGGTATGGTTTAAGGGAATGTGTTTCACCTTATTTTTTATACTAAACGAAAAAAAAAAATCATCATAACATCTTCATGAATGATGCCCATGCATCCAAATGCATGTGGAATATGTGTCACTTATCATGCAACATGGATTGGGTAGATACCCTATCTTACCACCACTTCCCTTGTCACCCTTAAGTACTTATTTAATTCCATAGGTTTATCATGCAATATGGTTTAGCATGTGTTTTTGTTGTTGTCAGGATTTGGTGGTCCGTGCTTGTCATGGTGTAGCCTAGAATTTGGTGGGTGGTGTGTTCTTGTCATGGGTTTTTTAGATGTATTATCAAGTATGATATATGGCTATGGTTATCTTGGTTTTTATGGTGCACTATGGAGTTTCCTATATCTGGTCTCTAATATGGTGATTGGTCGTGGTTTTCTTAGAGATCATGGTGTACTGTAGAATTTAGTGGGCCATGAATTGTGCTCATTATGGCATAGCCTAAAATTTTGTGGGTGCTCTATGTTTCCCATGGGTTTCATGGTTATGGTTTCGATTATGGTTTTTTGTTGTGGTTGTCTTGGTGATCATGGCGCACTCTGGAATTTGGTTGTTGTTCCATGTTTTTCATTCCTCTCTTGGGTTTGGTCTTGATTATGGTGTTTTGTAGTGTTTTTTGATGTGTGGTAAAACATTTCATAGAGGAGGGTTGTTTTTCCATAGGATTGTGGGTAGTTTCATTGCTACCTCTTGCATACACTGGTAGATTGGTTGGAATTGTTGGTAGTTGGCACATAGAAAGGGATATGTTTTCCTTGTCACAAAATTGTTCAAATTGGATTTGTCCATATGTGTTTTCTTTTCGAGTTGGTATTTAGCACATAGAAAAGTATGTGTTTTCCTAGTTAACATGTTTTTTGGTTTGGATCTATCCTTGTGTGTTTTATTTTTGTATGTGATATGGGTTTCATGTTGTTATGTCCCATGTTCAACCCTAGGTTTCTTTGATTCCTACAAAACTATTATTGTTTCCCTATAGTATTGGGGTTTAGTATGGCCTTGTGGGAGTTGACAATGAAACACATGGGGGTTTGCAAAAGTTAGAGGCGTTTTGTGTCATGTGGTTCCTCTTCCTTGAGTAGAGGGTGCCTAGTTGGGTTATCCTTGTCTAGTATTTATATTTTTCTATACCATTTCTAGAAGTTATGGCATTGCTCAAGTTCAAGTGAGAATTTTTTGTTTAGGTTCATTTTGCACAAATCCAACAAACAACAACCTTAATACTATTTTTTTATTAGATCCATATGATAAATTTATCATGTCCTTAGTGTTTTCACATTTTTAATATGTACTTAATATGTCCAAAATCAAGAGGGATATCACATTAAATTAGGTGGTTGACCACTAATATTGGTAATTGCACCCTAGTCTAATTGTGCATCCAAAACTAAAGATATAAATTTTTTATTTAGAACTGTGAATATGATGATGGACTACTATCTAACAACACGTGCACATGCAACTGAAGGTACAACCAAACTAGTACCTATCATATATTTCTTCATCGAGTGAGGAAATATTAGGACAAATAGAGGCCGGAAATGCGATTGCATCTAGTAGATATGATAAGAAAATAAGGACCAAAGGTGAAAAAGTCAGACTAAAATTTTGTAGACACATGAAATTTTTTCTTTCTGAAGGAGGATCATGCTCTTATGATGATGAGAGCATAGGAGACATATATGTTCCACTAAGGTATAAGCATCTTATGAAACAATGGGTACCTAAGGAACTACCTCCTATAGATGTTGACTTTGTTGTCAACAATACGACATATCGCATTGCACCATCCTCTCTGCATGGCTTGGGGCTATTTTCCATGGATAGAATAATTGTAAAATAAAATACAATAACTGAATTGATGGACTATGTCAGACCATGTTACAATTATAATGATTGGATGTGGCTGGTCCGGTACATGCGAAGTATGCGGAGATATGCATTCGCCGCAAATTATATGCAACTAATAAACAAGGATAAAAATAAGGGAGTGACTATCTATATTGATGGAAGGCCTAAATCTTCTGGCAATATTGTAGGGTTTATAAAGAGCACATGACCCGAGACAACAAACAAACAACTGAATTGCATATATGAGGGATGCGAAGAGAATAGGGTAGTCCCGTGTGCAATAAAAAATATAGCTCACAGGGAAGAGTTATTAGTGGATTACCATTTGAATCGAATAGAGACATTGACTAATAGTGTGCAGGTTTTTATGCAAAACCTCTTTAAGAAACCTATACATATTGCATTATATTTTTTTATTATCTTTAACATTGTTGTAAATATTATCTTTAACATTGTTTTTTGTTATCATTAACAATTTTTTAAATATTTGGGGGTTCTAATTATATTATAATGTGGTAGGATGATCGTGGAAAAGGACTAGCCACAGAACATGTAAACGATTATCAATTTCCACTTTCATTTTATGTTTTTTTTATTATTTTCTTATATAATTTTATTGAAATAACATTGTTTTTGTTGAAATTATATGTAGTCAGCAGGCCATGTGGATCATGATTCCACCGATGAGGAGGGGTTTTATTCTTGCATTGATCCAATGCTATTATTAAAAAAAAATATCATTAAAGCTAACAAGGAACTTGTTAGCTTGTTAGATCATCCAGAACAAACTCCTGACGTCAAAGAAAAGATCAAGCTCCTTATGTCACAACTTAACACATATAAGGTAATAACCATAATTTAATATTTTTTTAAATGCACTCATATGTTCAATTATGATACTTTGTTCTTTAACTTTTACAGTATCTCACGAAAGAACATTTTATTTTTTATAAAGGAATATTTGGAGCCTGTTCATCTCGGTGTTGGTAGTAGTGGCGCTACAGAGATGCTACAGAGTCCTAATGCGGGCGGTCATACAATTGTTAGAGAACTATTTACTTCTCCCTCTTCCACACCTCATTTATGTAGGAGCCATGACACGCATCGACAGGCATCCACATCTCGATCAAAGTCTAGATATGGTGGCAGAGATGAGGATCATAGTGATGTGGTTGAGATGGTTGCATTTCCTGGAGCTAGACGTGTGACAAGCACAGGAACCCTTCCATGCACATTTTTGGTCGACGATAATGGACTTCCATTAAAACAATCAAGACTCCCATGTAGTTTTATTTTATATTTTAATTGTTTAATGTTGTCCTCATACATAAATCATCTAGATTATTAATTTTAAATTAATGATCATATCTTTTTGTGTGTAGGAAACGACCTTTTTTATAGGCATGTAGATAGAAAGACCTTGTCTATTTTTGGGGAAAACTTATGCATGAGGTGGAATTGCCAGAATTCCAACCTCAAAAAGGAACTTATGGATTATCTTGAAGGCCTCTTTGGTTTAGACAGGTTCAATACAAAAGCGGTCACATCTACAGCGGGTGAATATTTAAAATATACGCGGGATGTTTATAGATGAATTTGGCAAGAAATCCTAGGTATGAGCGTCCTCCCTCAATTCCAGAGAGGGAGTGGAAGGCAATCATTGATGATGCAAAAGAGAAGATTTTGAAAAAATCAGGAGAACAAATAACTGGTACACCAAGGTAAATTACAATTTTTTGAATTCAATACTAGCTTTATTTTTCTTTAGATCTAAATAAAAGTGTGGTTATATATAACATACTTGAAAATTTTGATGATAGGTTGCCTGACACTTCGAAGGCAACCAAAGAAAATATTTCCAAACATGACCAACACAGGTTAGACCAGGGTGGCTACTCGAGCTTACAGTAATGAATCATAAGTACCCAAACATCTTAAGAATACTATTTGTATCACCTTACAACTTTAAGGTAATTTCAACAAAAAACATTAAAAAACCATACCCTTATGCAATGCAAGGCGACGAATTCAGAACTTAAACCATGGAGGAAGACCTCCAAATTGGTTACAAGTACGGTTAAAAAGTTGTGGTTGATTGTAGGAAAAGCATGGGGCAGACCCCAAGATCCAATTTGTGGGATAAGGTAAATAAAAATCAGTCCACATTAACCTTTCGTTACTTTTAAAATACATAAATGTTTGATATCGTCCATAATTTAATGTCTTACTTTGTTTTAATGAGGGGAGCAACACTATCAATGAAACCATTAGTACTGGACAACATAGCGTTGATAGTGAAATGCAACCAGAAGATCATGGTGCTCCCCAACAACCCCATCCCAGTGAGGTGCAGCCCCAAGATGTTCCTGTGACTAAGGCCCACAATGGTAAAATGTCTATATATTAATCATATACTTAATACTTTTGTACTTATAAATTTTGACGTTTAAATGACAGAGAATGTCATAGATGATCCTCCTTGACCTGAAGATCAGGTGAACAAGTCGATAGCCATTCCAACGGTGCTGACTAGAGGACCAGGTAAATAATTACATTGCAGAGTTTTTTTTCAATATTAATGAGCTACTTCAATGATATTTAAAAATTGCCCATATAAATTTAATATTTTTTATTTTCTTAGGTGATGGCCCCTCACAACAGCATCCACGTTGTGGGTATGAGACCAGACGTACTCAGGGTGAAAGGAATGAAACAACATCAACTGTTGAAGAGCACCCATTAAACGAAGACATGGACATGGATGATTTGCTTAAGAACTGGAAAGCACGAAAGAATATTAAAAGAAATTCATGATGTCATGTAATAATTTTATAAGACAGTTAGATGTACATTATATAGCTGAAAATGTTATGATGCATATAATGCATTGACATTATGGGTACTTTTTCATTTGATAATATACACAAGGCTATTTCTATGGCTTGTATATATCTGTGAATGTAATTTTGTTATATACTTAATGATAATTTTAACTTCTCTTAATGATGCAACTTCCAAAATCTTGTGACATGATATATGAAAATTTGAAAGTCTTTTGACATGTTTCATTGTGTCTCATATGACAAAGAGCTTTACCATTCTTTTCATTGTGTCATGGGCATGGTGTTGCTACTCAACATTGCCTCAAAGCCTACTTATTGATTCCTCTATGATATGTACAATGATGTTGAACCTTCCACAAATCATTGCGAGCAGAAAAATAAGCTAAGGACAAAAACCCAAGGAATTCAATGTTAAGGTCTTGTGATTCCACAAGGTGGGATACAAAGAAGAATTTTTTCCATGCATAAACATGCTAAATACCTTGATTGAGAATGTGGATGTAACAAGTTGAACATTGAAATCATAGAGCGATGACATAATCGAACAATATGGGTGGTCATAGATGTTTAGCTATTATTCAGTCATTTAACCATTTAATGTCTTTGAAAAATGTAGGTTTGAAGGGTGGTCACCTCCACGGTCCAAAACACATTTCCGAAAAGGTATAAATCATTTTCTTCTCTCGGGTCATGAAATTTTCCCTCATTTCCTTCTATACTTAAATTCAAAATCGGAAAAAAAAATGACATATAGTATGGATAACACATAATTTTTTTATGACTGGGAGTAATAGTAATTTTGCATATTCATAAACAAAAAAATGAGACTTATCTTTTAACAAAAATTGTTCTAAGAGATTGGTCATGTAAGAGAAAATTTCCATTGAACCACAAACATCTAGTGTAGATACCACCACCAACCTAGGCTATGAGGCCACCACGATGAAAAAACCAAGCAATAAGATTCTATATTTCTCATCCCAACTTTTCTACTCACATTCTTACCAAACCTTCTCAATACAAAGCATTACAAGAATCTGATTCATCCTATGATAGATAAGGAACTCTCTTCCACTACAACATGCAACATAAGGAATATATTCAATTTATGTACTTCGTGGTCCCTTAGATATATTATTCTCTCTAGTTATCTTTAGTGTGGATAGAAAGAGCTTGATCTATTGTATTCTTTCTAAGAATTTCCTAAAAGAACTATATTTGTCTCTCAAGGATATAAAGAGTATATAATGGATAGTGAATGATGAATTTTTATCTTCCCTATCCTATATGCTCACCTAAAACACCTATATTTCATCCAAAGTCTACAATTTTCCTCTTGTTGATGTTGATTTTGGTTAATTTCCAAATTAGTATGGGTTGGAAATGGAGAATAAAACATGAAATATGTAGGGAATTAATGTTAGAGTGATTCCCACAATGTTAGAGTCAATGACAATGATATCATTGGTGGAAATGATGGATGACATTACCTATAACTAGCGGAATGTAGGACTCCTACACTTCCCATGGTATGAAGATTGTACTCAACCCATGCTCCCATTATTATGTGAAAACACTTTCCCCACCAACCTCTTACATAGATTCAAGGATTGGTTGATAAGTCAAAGAAGGTATATGGCTTCATTTAAGGCACATTGTAGAATAATATGAGTTCTAAGAATGACCGTGGAGATAGAGGATTTATTTTCCCATAGGTCCCCTTTCATCTTCCCCTATAGTGGAATAATAGTGCCTCTCATGCCTTCATGTGTTTTCTATGGTGGGTTGCATCACCATACATTGAAGCACTTTGAAGGCCTAATTATTACTTAACTATTTGAGTGAAGGTCATTAGAGTTGTGTTAGAGTCTTAGGATTGTGTTTTGTATTTGTAAAATACACCATGTGAAACTCTTACATCAAAGCCATACATTGTCATTGACCTATTGAAATAAGTATTATCAAATAGTTGTTGTACCACCCGAGCACATATTTCAGTTTAGA